>JAOYMZ010009323.1:0-21595 GCA_025802335.1 Pinguicula primuliflora
CTCCAGTTCGCCGTCCCTATGGCCGGCGCCATCCTCAACAACATAAACCTCCGGCTTGATTCCCGGATGATAGCAGTCCTACTTCGGCACGCTGCTTCGAAGCTCGTGTTCGTCGATTGCGAGTCGGAATCTTTGGTGCTCGATGCCTTGTCTCTCTTTCCACCGAAATCCGAACGCCCTTTGCTCGTCTTCATCGGAGATGAGAATTTATCGGCGAATCAGCCGCTGATTGGAAGCGCTTTTGCTGGGGATTACGAGGAAATGATCCTTAATGGCGACCCTAATTTTGATTGGGTACGGCCGGAGAGTGAATTCGAGCCTTTGACTTTGAATTACACATCTGGGACCACCTCTTCCCCCAAAGGGGTGGTGCACAGCCACCGTGGGAGTTACATAATCGCCGTGGATTCACTGGTGGAATGGTCGGTGCCTAAAGAGCCGGTGTACTTGTGGACACTGCCGATGTTCCACGTCAACGGCTGGAGCTACACGTGGGGAATGGCGGCTGTGGGCGCGACCAACATCTGCCTCCGCAAATTCAACGCCGCAGCCGTATACACCGCCATACGCGCGCACCACGTGACGCACATGTGCGGCGCGCCGGTAGTGCTGAACATGCTCTGCAACGTACCCGGCGAGAAGCCCCTGGAAAAGTCCGTCAATGTCCTGACAGCCGGTGCGCCGCCACCTGCGGCGGTGCTTTTCCGTACGGAGTCTCTCGGATTCGTCGTGAGCCATGGGTACGGGCTGACGGAGACGGGTGGGCTGGTGGTTTGCTGCTCGTGGAAGAAGAGATGGGATCATTTCCCGGCGGCAGAAAGGGCACGGCTCAAGTCTAGACAAGGGGTCCCTACCCCCGGAATGGCGAAGATCGATGTGGTGGATCCGGAATCAGGGATTCCCGTGAAGCGAGACGGAAGATCGATGGGCGAAGTGGTTTTAAGAGGGGGCGCCATCATGCTGGGTTACTTTAAAGACCCCGACGGAACTTCGAAATGCATGAAAAATGGGTGGTTCTACACCGGGGACGTGGGGGTGATGCACTCCGACGGGTACCTGGAGATCAAGGACCGGTCTAAGGATGTCATAATCAGCGGCGGCGAGAATCTTAGCAGCGTGGAGGTCGAATCGGTTCTGTACGCCCACCCTGCGGTGAACGAGGTTGCGGTGGTGGCTCGCCCCGACGCGTTCTGGGGTGAGACGCCGTGCGCCTTCGTGAGCTTGAAAGATGGGCTGACGAAGAAGCCAACGGAGAAGGAGGTGATCGGATTCTGCCGGGAGAAACTGCCGTCGTTCATGGTACCGAAGATGGTGGTGTTCATGGACGAGCTGCCCAAGACTGCGACCGGAAAAATCCAGAAATTTGTTCTCCGGGAGACTGCGAAATCCCTGGGATCATCCAACAGCAGTAAAATGTAATAAAAATGTGTGGCCTTACGCCGTAAACTAATTGCGGAATTACTGATCTTTCACCATATCACAATAAATTCTCCGTACTTGCTGAACAAGAAGTCAAGAACAGCATTACATTCACAGAAAGTTTGTTCAACCAAGGACAAGGACAACACTGCACTCACAGAAAGTAGCTGCAATAATAATATTCTTAGGGTGGAGGTAGAGACAGCAGATCATTGATTTAAGAATCACAAGAGTTGCTAATCCATCTATGTGAACAGAGTTTCTGTTGCCGTGGATGTTATTCCCTCCCCTCGTTGATCAGATCAGACCCCTAGCACATTTGAATCAAATCTTTGATTTTTCTGAAGTCATTTGTGAGCGTGATGGATCTAGAACCCGAAGCCGCATTCCTCTGTGGAGCTTCTACGTTTCAATTAACCAGGGAGCTATCGCCTATCTGTTACCTAAAACGAGTCCCCTTGCCTTATTGCTTAAAACAGGGCAGGGAGTGTCCGAGGGGTTGGTTGGAAATGAACTGAAGATGAAGCAGTCCAGAGATGTTCCAGTGACAACGTCATGCCGGCTCCACATAGGACTATGACTGCAAACGGATCACATCCGGATTTTTTTTTTAATTTTTTTGAATTAGAATTTTAAAAAATAATAATTATATCCAATTAATTTAAAAATGAATTATTTTAATCGATTTTTGTACTTCGAATCGAATTTCGAATACAATAGTACGCAAAGTAACAAAATAAAATAGCGGCATCACAATACTGCAGTTTATCACGTTTGAAGAGGAAGGCAACTAATCTTTTATTATTTCAATGTATCTTTTCATAATGTGAAACTGAACCCTAAACCCTAAACTGAACATAAAAATATCAATAAGATCAGTGAGTGAGTATGAGATCAAGAATTCGAATCTTGGTAACACTCAAAAAAATATTTAAAAAATACAACAGTGGCAATACATTACTCTTCTGCAACTGCAAGATTTTTTGTACTAGCCTCCTCTTTGTTGTTATTCTTCTAATAGATGTCAAATTTGGCAAGTTCCTAACCCAATAACTAAGGGGCTGAAACATTAAAAAAATAAGATCGGTTTAGATAACCGATCGGTTATCCATAATTTTTCAGCAAAATCCGAATTCGAAATATTATTTTTTCGGATAATCAGAATTCGAAAAAATTCGAACCAAACAGATAAAATCCGATCAGTTAGAATTTAAATTTTCATAATTTTTTTGCACTCCTAGCTCCACAAGTGAAATGGATCACATTTTCATCTCCAATATATATTCCCGAGCATCCTTGTTTTGGTGGGTTAATTGATTCCATTTCACTAAGCAAAAATATTTACAAATAAAGTCCCAAAAGTGGACATATTAAAAGACATAATTGGGTCAATCCATTGGATTGGCCAAACCTACTTGATAGCTGGGTCAATCCAATGGATTGGCCCAACCGACTTGACATTCCCGAGCATCCTAACGAGATTATGATGAGGGAATTTACATGTATGAAAAAGAGATGAAAGTGAAAACACGACAACACCTGTTTTTTTATCATCCATCTTCACTATGGGCCAATGGCCCAACCCAAAGACATGCAGCATGGGACGTGTTGATAAGGAAAATGAAACAACAAGTCGATGGCGGGAGTGAGGGCAGCAGCCTACAGTTCGTATCATACCCTTTTTAATTTTTCATTTGCTGAACATTTAATTGAGACTTGAGAATAAGGATTCAGTTTTATTCATTACATCCATGTAGTTGTGAATTCAGTTGTATTCATTGGTTAATCATAATCTATTCATTAGTGTAATCATGTTCTATAATGTAATTCAGCACTTCCAATATGTCGGGTTTAACGCGGCCTACGAGTAAAGCGGGAACCTATGTGGAAGTACATATTCAGTTGTTGACTGTTCAATTCACGTTGGACGGGAAGGGAACGACTATACATGGTAGACCTGGACACATCGTCGGGCAATAAGCATTTAACAATAAGCAAGAACAACTCTCCTGATCTCAGACAATCGTGGATATCCCAGAACATTCGTGCTCCAAATATACTGCAATCCATGGTTCAATCCACGTCTGACGGTACGAGCTCGACTATACGTGGTAATCCCGAGTTGGGCCCTAAACTATTTAACAAATAAAGCAATCGACAGGACCGTGAACTGTCATGGTGAAGAGATATTCGTGCTCCAACTATTAAATAAATAAAGCGACGACAGGATTGCGACCCATTGTGGTTATTCTGGAAGAGACCTTCGTGCTCTTACCATACTGTATTAAGCACAACATACGTGATAAGCCCAGATAATGCAGTCGGACCCTAAATTATTAAACAAATAAAGTGTCAAGCGATCGACAATACCGCAACCTATCGTTGTTATTCCGGAAGAGTCATTCGTGCTCTAATTATCCTATAATCCATGGTTCTATCCACGTCAGACGGTACGAGCTCAACTATACGTGGTAATCTCAGTTACCTTAGTCGGGCACTAAACAATGAAACAAATAAAGTAATCAACACGACCGCAATCCATCATGGTAAGGAAACATTCGTGCTCCAACTATTAAATAAACAAAGCGACCGACAGCACTGCGACCCATCGTGGTTATCCCGGAAGAGACCTTCATGCTCCAACTATACTGTATTAAGCACAACATACGTGGTAAACTCGAATAATGCATTTGGGCCCTAACAAACAAAGCGATTGACAAGACCACGATCAGTCGTTGTTATACAAGAAGAGTCATTCGCGCTCCAATTATCCTGTAATCCATGGTTCTATCTATGTCTGACGGTACCAGCTCAACTATACATGATAATCCTGGTTACCTCAGTCGGGCCCTAAACTATTAAACAAACAAAGTAATCGACAGACCCGCAACTATATGTGGTAAACCCGGATAATGTAGTCGGACCCTAAGAAATGACACTAAACATAATTTAAATTTCGTTTAAGTAACACATGGGCTTATAATTGTGGTATATAATTCATCACTTTTACACGGTTTAAATTTCGTTTAACACCTATATAAATTGTGAGACGAACAATGTATGATTGATTCATATCCAAGACAAGTTGCTCTTACGAGTTATGTAATGAAGTCTCTTTGTTTTCAATCTACTTGAAAATATTGTCTTGAATCCCACAAGTGCATTAGCAGTTATAGCACCCGATAAAAACTAATGTATTCACACGCATGTTTGTCCATTTGTACTCTCTTAACTTGTCAAATAGAGTAATTAGAGTTTCTTTTTTTAAATATATATTTTAGCCATAATTAAATATCCGAATAGCAAAGTCGAAATAACTCATCAGTCGATGAAATCACGATGCATTCGTGATTAACCCAGATATCTCAGTCAGACCCTTATCCTAAAACCCAAATCCCTAAACTAACATTTCAAATACTTATTATTTTAATACTTATCCAAAAAAATAAAATAAAATACTGCGCGTGTAGTCTTTTCATAGACTGCGCGTCTTTCCATGAACAGAGCGAGTTTCGAGATTCTGTTATGATTGGAGAATAGCTGGAATAATAATGATCATTCAAGATATTGTTTTATAAATAAATACGTTGTTGTCGAACAACCAAGAATACCTACTCCTCATTCGTAAGTTGTATTGTAATACATGGTTGCCAACGGCACTGCTTCCTTCTCCGATTCTGTCACCGCCAGAATAAGGCATACCATATTATTATGTGCAGTTATCTTTATCCCGGAAGACAAACAGCAGCCTTCTACCAATTACCTACAAAAAAAAAGCAGTCTTCTACTAATTACACCCCCCTCCCCCCAAACAGTTTGTTTACCAGTGAAGTGGTGTTGGTGTGTCTTCTGGGATAAAGTGAGCTGCCCATAATTAGGAATCCGATAGGGAAGATGCATGTGCACACCGTTATGAATATCCCCCACTATTCCTCTATTTAAACTAGTCTCTTTTCTTTCCCACTTTCGGTGCGGGATAAAGTTTCAACACTCCCCCCTCAATTCCAACTAGGCAAGCACTGTCGGATTTATACACCCTTTGATAAGCAGCGGAAGCATTCAGGCCTGGATCATGGCTCCGGTACTATCTTGAATTTTTTATTTAATTTAATTTGATTGGGTCGGCCCATAATCGGGTCTCTAAGCCCTTAAATAATTATCGAGAATAACCGTTGATGCTAGGTCCGGGTCTCGTGTGGTGGGTGCGTGTGGAGATTAATTTGATAGGAATGTGGATTTCCTCAACAAAACCCTGTGCACAAAATTATGAATACTCCCCACTATTCCCCCATTTAAACCTTTCAATCTCCACATGTACTTTCGGTCCGGGACTTTAACAACTTTGATAGCCTGCACACAACAACACACAAAAGTTGTATTGTGATCTATGGATCCTCTGGAATCCAGTACCATGGTCTTTCAAATATCGAAAAGGATTGGATCAAAATAACCAAATTGGCTTCCTTTCTTTTATCTGTCTTGTCCAATTGAAAAGCAAACATGTTCCGATACAGTGTTTAACGTCTGACCAATAATAACAAGAGTGTCTATTACTGATACTATTATGAATACGATGATTGAGGAGGAACCACCACCACAACGTATGACACGTCCGCCGAAGCCCAACCATCAATATGATGATTACGAGTTAAACAAATCATGATGTGGGCGGAACGAATCTTTGTTGCGATTATTTTATAGTTTTCCTATTATCTTTATTTTAGTAAGGATTTAATTATCGCTTTGGTTATTAATTATTAATGATGATTAAATGAGACTCCTTCTTGGCAAGGAAATATATTGTCTTTTGGATTGTTTTCTATTTAAGATAGGGTTGTATTGTTCATTGAAATTATGAGTGAAAATTATTATTATCCCACTTCCTAATTTCTCCAAGCTTTTCTCCCACTTCTTGCACCGTCTCTTCTCCCCTCATGGCCTTCAAGTGTTGTGATCACTTCATCATCATCATAACGACTACAAAATCCTAACATTTGGTGCTCTCGTCATGACCTCTTCCCTCATACCATGAACATCTTGAACACTGTGCATTCCGATAGATACAAATCTATCCTCTCACGGATAGATCTCGTTGGTGGTCTTCGTAGCTGGGCCCACCAGCCGCATCCGATCCGTGTTGTGGTTGCATCTCCCCCGATAGTGCATACACCGAAGTTTCGTTATGATGCTCCTATATTTGATGGTACATACCCACATGGATGGTGCTGTCGCATAGACGTATATTTCTCTCGAAAGAATAAACCCATTGATAAAAAAAATCTGATATGTTAGCCTGTATCTTGAAAGACAAGCGTTCGATTAGTTCAATTATTTGCAATGTAATGGCATGATTATCACTTAGGAGAATTTTTTTATCGCAAGTTCAAGTCCACATTGACCGGTAATCGTTGGTATCACGAGCTGGGACGACAATCACTTTGGCCAAGCCAAAAGTGGAGAAAGTCAATTGTTGTGAACGTGTTCCTGTTGAGGATGATGGTAGGGCGTGATCAGCTATGCACATTACTGGACGTGTATGTGCATCCTGAAGTTGTAGCAGTGTTGTTCCCTCATAAGCGGAGTCCTTCATCGAGCAGAGTGAAAATTTTGTGGTGATTGCCCCGTCGCTGAATAGCGAAGAGACAAAAGAAGACGTTAACGAACTTGATGAGAGTAGTGTTTGTTAGAATACTGACCCGCCTCTCTCTGGGCTCGGATCTCGTGTGCGCAGGTGCGCATGTGTGCATCAACTTAAATAGGTAGATGTGGATTACTCTCATTAAAACCTTGAGCCCAAGGTAATTGATTGTAGCACCACATTTCTATTTAAGTTGGTTGACAATTCTTTCTCCAATCGGTATGGGACAATATTCCAATACTCCCCCTCAAGTCCAACTAGGTAAACCCTGTTGGACTTGGATAACAATGGCAAACATTGGGCCAAACACCTCCATGGGCCCCTCCACCCATGGGTACAACACTCCGGACTCTCCTCCGGATACACTCTTGGGCCTCAAACCGCCCACTCCGTTATCATGTTAGAAAATTGACCCGCCTCTCTCTAGGCTCTGGGCTCGGGCCTCGTATGCGCTGGTGCGCGTGTGTGGGTCAACTTAAATAGGTGGATGTGGGCTACTCTCATTAAAACCTTAAGCCCAAGGTGATAGATTGTAGCACCACATTCCTATTTAAGTTGGTTGATAATTCTTTCTCTAATCAGTATGGGATAACATTCCAATAAGCTTCCCGAAGAGCTGAGAGGGGATTGTTTCCAGATGCAACTTGCTGACGTCTCTCATTCCATCACTGTGACATTTTTTCTGTTACTGCACTCAGTAGGGCAGTAACTGGGTATTCTCTCTGGTAGCCTAACACTGAGTTTATTGATTCGGCAAGGTTTGTCGTCGTGATGTTATACCTTCACCATGGTTAGTGGCACCTGGCCCATCTTGAATGGCCAACCTCCTATTCGAGGTACGTAACGATCGCAAGATACTTGGACGTGATATCTGCCATGCAACAATTGAATTCTTCGATCTTGTATGCATTGACAGTCTTCCAGTACGATCCAATGATGCTTCCACACTTAAAATTTTGCTTTAAGTTCTGTCCGAGGTGCCATGCACAAATGTCGTGATGGGCATTATGGAAAATAACTCTCATCGCTGCTGCAATGCTAAGTGTCATGTCCGATATTATTGCCAGATCATCGGTATCACCAATGATGTCTTTCAATTTCGATAGAAACCACGTCCACATAGATCCATTCTCCGAATCAACAATTCCCCAAGCGAGTGGATAGCACTTGCTTTCACTGTCCTGTGCTGTGGTAACCAACATTACTTCCCTGTATTTATTTTTCAGAAAGGTGGCATCAATCCCAATCTCCTTCCTCATGAAGGCGTTACCCCTTATCAAAACTCCAAATGCCAAAAAACAATACCGAAATTTCTCGTTACTTTTGACCTCTATGTGAGTTACGATCCATGAATTCGACTGTTTGAGGAGATAAAAGTAGGATGCAAGTTTACTGTAGTTTTCTTCGGGCGAACCTCAGACGATGTTTTGAGCACGTCTCATCCCCCGCCAAGCTTTGTCATAACTTACTTGTGCTCCCAGGTTCGTGCGAACTAGTGACTGGATTGCTTTAAGAGCAGGTCCCTTCCAACACCGACAAATTGAGGAGCAACAAGTTCCCCTATCACAGCAGACATCGCCTGTCGATGACTTGCATGTATGTGCTCTAGAGAACAGTTATTATCACCATTGTAAGTTCGGATTGTAAAATACTCTGATTCATCATAGACTTTCGCCCCTCGGACCCTCCATTTGCATTTTTGACTAACGCAACATACGACTAACAAAGACTCGTTGGATTTTCTTGTACGAATTTCAAAATTACCATCAAACCCAGCGGCAATCAGTTTCTTCATCAATTGGTCTTTATAGTCGTAATATTGACCTAGATGGATGTCTGATCCATCCCTAAACGTATCAATGAGTGGCGATATTAACTCATCACCTGTTAATACTTGGTCATACTCGTTTATAGGATCATTGTATGGATGTGAATCATGTATCAGATAATCTAGAGGCTGAGACTCATATATCGTCGGATCATCCAGTGGCTGAGACTCATATATCAGACTGGGACGTACTTGCATAGCATCCTGTCTTGTAAGATCCATGTTTCGGCGCACCGTCATTTTTGTTCTGTATGTGGTGGGCAGCTCTCTTGCGCACCATAGATCGGGGGATGTATCCAAAGTTTCCCGATTTTCAATTCCCACTGGACCGAAGTAGTCATCATCGAAATTTCCATCAAGTTGCTTGCCATCCAGGTTCTCCTAAGGGCGCAAAATTCTTCCAAGGTGTGTCACGTTGAATTTTTGTTCTCATGTTGGCCTAAAAATCCCAAAATATCGCCGTCATCTTGCAAGAAAGTGGTAGACCCAGCATGGTCGTACGTCCTGTTGGAATTGTACTGCAAAACTCGATCAAATGTATCTTTACTGGGTCCCAATTTACTGTACTTGAGATTTAACAGAGATGCGAACAATATGTTGTGCTCGATTCGAACAATTCTTAAGTTACATTCGACGTTTGCATTTTTAATATTCGGATAATCTTTTACTTCCAAAAAATTTGCAATCTTGTAAAATAGAGTCATCATCATCTGCAAACAATAGAAAACAGAGCATCGTATATAAATGTGGTAAAATCATAGAGTCGGGTATCACGACGAAATTGGTCGTGCTAAGACCGAATGAATGAACGACGACTTGTCGAGTGAGACACGAAACTATCCGTTCACTTCACGCTCTCATTCTTATAATGTAATGAAGCGATCCTACTGTAAATATCATACGAAAGTGTAAACCTCACAAGAAAATGCATGATCATCTCTCGATTGTAACAATAGTGTCATAAATCAGATAGAATTCAGAGTCAAATGCACCTTCAACGAATAAAACAACTTAAAATGCACTCTTTTCACGTTGGGCCCGTCGATGATCTCTCTCTCTGAATACGTTTTCGGACCAGTCATTGAGTTGAGAATGGTAAAAAAATGGAAAAATGAAATTGAAAAAAATATAGTTTTTTAATTTTCCGATCACCATGTTTCCGTACGGTCGTAGATGGGTTTGTTGAAAATGAGTGTGGTTAAGTTAGCTGGGTATTTAGTACTAACCGTTTAGTGCGTAAATAAAAATATATTCGATTTTTAATTTATTTTTAAAAATAAAAATTACTTTTACAATTTTTTTTTTAAAATTATTTTTCAAAAGGCTATTTTTGCAAATGATCCGACCCAATAGCCCAGCCCCAGAAAATATCGGCTGAAAGGGAAATCGATCGGCTGCGACGTGAAAGTGGATGAAGAAATACGAATTGATCTTGGAAAACCCTAACATCATGACATTTTTGCCTTTCCAATCCATTTTGGTTTGATCGATGAAGAACCCCAATTCCTATCCCTACACGGCCGACAATGCATTTGATTACGATGACGATGAATCGGATGAAAACGAGGAAAACCCAGATCAGAATTTCTCTCAAAACGGGTATCTCTACAATTCTGAGGGTTTCAAAAGGCATCCGAAGAAGAGGAAACTCGAGTCGTTCGTTTCGCAGAATGAAGTCACTCTTCGAAAGGACATGTGGAGTGAAGAAGAGAGCTCCGTACTATTGGAAGCATGGGGGGAGAGGTATATCGAGTTGGGAAGGAGGAGTTTGAGGGCAGAGGACTGGGCTGATGTGACAGAGAAAATGTTGGAGATGGGTAGACTTGAGAAGACAGATGCTGAGTGTCGAAGCCAATTGGATGTGCTCAAGAACAAGTACAAGAAAGAAAGGGTTAAAGTTGAAAGTGGGCATGGGAGCAAGTGGGTATTTTTCAAGAAAATGGATAACTTATTAAACACGAGAGCCGGAGGAAATTGTGGGTTGGGCTGCGGATTAGATTCGGGGGAGTTCGTTTTTATGAATCCTCGGGTGTACTTGGATAGGTCTAATATGCTGGATGAGATGAGGGATAGCCCCGGAGAGTCAGATGACTATGATGATGATAATGATGAAGATATAAGCTATGGGAAGGACGAGCAAGAGGATGGGAGCTGTGCTAGATTGTTGGCAGAATCTATTCAAAGATTTGGAAAGTTATATGAGAAGATTGAAGAAAGCAAGAAAAATCAAATGATTGAGTTGGAGAAGATGAGAGAGGATTTTCAGAGAGAGTTAGAAGTGCAGAAGCAGCAAATTGTTGAAAGGGCACAAGCTGAAATTGCTAAAATAAAGGAAATGGATGATGAAGAGGATGTGAACACTGATAGCTCTGAGAATCTTGGTAATTGATGAAGGTGACTTTAACATATTCAGCTTCCATAAGTCCTCCCGTAACAGTATCTCAGTGATCTGAATTAGTTGGAGTGAACCAACTATCTTGTTGAAGTATCCTCCCTTACCCTTTCCCGTTTCAATCATCTTGAGCCCTTTATGGCATTATTGTTCTTTACCGCTATGGTTGTTTTACTTTTACATAACTGCCTATATATACGAATGTAATTTGTCTTAGAAACGTTGAACATGAACATTTTTCTTCATCCGTGTTGTTGTCTTTGTAGCACACTAGGTTTGTAATAGGCATATCACTTTGTGCCGGATATTTATCACTTCTGTGTCTTTCGGGGCCTGGAATTTACTGTTTATAGTTGTAGTTCCCCCCTCCCCCCAACAGATGCTGTTTGGGTAAACAGATTGTAGTAGCAGAATATGCTACTATAGTCTTCTGTTCTATTTATCCCTATATTAGTCGAGAGTGTAAAAAACTCTCGGATATTCGGGAGGAACGGGAGTATTTTCTCCCATTTACCAACCTAAAAAAATAGTCTTATGTTCTATTAGATCGTATTTACAAAATTCCACGTTACTTCATTCTGCCGTGTTCTGCTTCTACTGGCAAACACCACTTTAGTTGATGGTATTTGTTCAGCAAAGAGCCGTTTAACACCTTGAATGAGTGGCTCTATCTGGTATGGTGACTATGCTTTTGCCGGCCTTAACGGTTTATTCATGCGAGTGCTTTTGCTAGTCTTGCAAGTGTGTGGTATAGCATTTCTCCAAGTTTATCCATCAACATACTAGGGAGAACAGAGGTACATATGAAGAAGTTTGCTTTTGGCCTCCGGGTTTGTTTCGAAAATTTTCTTATCCCGGACGTTATATATTGGACAATCACTTTTATTTCTCAAATTCTAATCTTGACCATCCATTTGTTGATTTGACGGTTAGGAATGGATCACTTAATTTTTAAGTACTGTTGATCCTGACAGTCGGGTCAACAATGTACGGCTAAGATTAGAATTCAGAACATTTCGATATATAACGTCGGATAACAGAAAATTTTTGGGATATGTTTACTTTTGAATTATATATAGTAAGCTGTGTTTTTAACCAGCATTATGGATTCATTCAAAATCTTCTGGTATTTCTTCTCTGATAAATTCAGTCCAATTGTAAAAGTGATTTTGAAATTAATGTTGGATTTGATTATGGTCGAAAAATATGATTCAATTATAAAAATACAACTTTGGATTTTTTTGGGGTGATGATGTTGCAAATATCAAAATTTGACGAACCGCTGCAGGACACTCCCAACATCATAAATTTCTGGATCCGTGACTTTTTTGCCTTTCAATCTGAAGGGGTGGTCGAAGGCCCGTTACGAGAATTTAAAATTCACTCTTCAAACTCCAAATTGCATTACCATACTTACCAAAAAAAACCAAAGTGCATTACCATTGTAATATCTATATAATTAAAGAGGGTCATTTAACGAAATAATATATAGAATTAGAACAAGGGGAAGGAAAATATGAAGAAAAAACAACAAAAAAAAATACATGATAATACATTATTGGATGACCATTCCATAACCTATAGTATACTGTCAATTGTCCAAATTTTCATTCCCCATATCATCTCATTTTGTTGTCAAAGAAAGACTGGAAAAGCAAAGTGATGCGCACAAATTCCGTGTTCCTCCTTTTGTCAAACTTTCTTCCCAAATTCCCTTCTCTCAAACGATGAAATTAAAGGTAAATCAGTTTACTACCACAGAATACCAAATCAATGAGAGCATGTACATGTGGTTGACCTAGCGCTTATGGCGTGACAATTGCACTCATCGGTGGTCCAAATCCCACATTACCAATAAAAAAAAATGAGAGCACATTTCAGGAGCTATGAAGTTACTGATTAGTGAATTTGACAGGCCAAACAGGTTATCCTCCTCTACATTCCGCTATGAATACACACACAACATTGTCGCCTAACCCTGTTGTGGATTTTGAAATCGTAACAAAATTCAGCAAGAACAAACAATCAGGTCATCCAGAACACTGTTATTTCAATGAAGGAACACATACGAAAAGTTTGAGTCGCGAACTTACAACACTACAAGTTTTCAACGGTGGACCAACTTTATCAGAATTAGGATGAAGTTATGCAGCACTAGGAGAGCGGCCAGATCCTTTCCTCCTCCTACGTCTCTTCTGCCTTATTTTCCAAAAGCTCCAGAGAAGCAGCAGGCCTGCAAGCAGCAGAGTGTCAAATGGTAAAGATTGCGTAGATATTGGAACAGCACTGCTGAAACATCACATATTAGTATGGTTAAATTTCAAAATTTGATAAGGTTCTTCCTTACCTAAAACTGCAATGGTACAAGGTATCAGCCAGTGACTGGCAACTAATTCTGGGAAATCAAGCTGCAAATGAGATCAGATTAAAGTAATATTCGACTGGGCTGCAGGATTTGATTCCAATTGTTGTTATTATGTTAAATTAGATAAACAAAGTATAAATCAGGCGAACGAAGATCCAGACTTACATCATCTCCGTATAAGTAGACGAGGTACTTGTTCCCTAAAGAGTGATTATCATGGTTCTCTTTAACTGATTCAGATCTCTGGGGAGGAGTCTGCAGAGTAGAGTTCAAGTCTATATCCAAATTATAGCCAGGCAACTTGCGGTTTCTTCCCGTGAAATGCAAATCATAGCCCTTTGTTCCCCACATTTCAAACCTTGAGTCAGTCCCACATATCGACTCCTTACCTACAACGGCAGAATAAGTGGAGAAATTCACATCTGCTCTGCGGGATGGTAGTTGACTGTCCTCTCTGTGTAATGGTTTATCTTGTCGAGTCGAGTCCGAGAAAAGTACCGAATCTCTCTCGCCCTTTGCTGTAAAGCCTAATATCTTTTTCAGCAGCCAATAACAATTTGTTACCATATGGCTGCTATCCAAACAGTTGGAGTCTCCATATACTGCTATTCGTCCTCCACCAACCCCCAAAAGGCCAAGAATAGGGGAGTCCGCCTGCATTGATCAGAATTTAGAATATACCAATTAAAGAATCATAACACGTTTGCGTGAGTAATCACGGAAAGTAACAAGGGACAAAGCTCAAGTATTGAGAAACCCGTGTTATCAATTTCTTACGACAAAGAACCAAGCATTTGCAATTTTGGCGTAAATAATATAGTAAATATGAGTAGCAGCTTTTAACCACCAAACTTTTATGAATGAAAAAAATCTCTTATTTATATAACTTATAGAACAAAGCAGCCTACTTCTCGAGCATCCATAGAGTTGATATTCAACGTCATCCACCAATGTCTTTTTCTTTTCTTTTTTCATTTCCTCCATCCATTTTCTCAGGTATGAAGACGGTAAACATAATAAGTCTCGATAACTCACCTTGCTCATACCAGACAATAGGACGTTTTGAGTGGCACCACTCTCGGAGCTATCCAAGAAAGGAAAGCTGTGCAAGAATCCACCTTCAGGAAACTTCGCAATATCAGTTCCTGAGGCATACCGACTCTGCTCTCCGTTGATAATAAAATCACCGTTCAGAATCCTGTCTCCAAAAGCAATCCCAAATGGCGCCAATAGATCATTTAGGGCAGGTACATTGGCACCTCCAGTGACCGGGGTCCACCAGCTTCTCGTATTGTCGTCGAAAAATTTCATTTTGATCATAGTGTCAACATTGTACCAATCAGCAAATACAGCAATACCTAGTCCATTATTAATGACATCATCTTTCAGCTTTTTTATTTCTTCAGTAAAGTACTCGTCTTCAAGATCCACAAGCAGAAGAGTCCCATATTGATTAGCATCAAAGCAGGTAAAAGGAGAGCCAAGGCTTTCAACATAATATCCTGCATCCCTTAGCATGTTGAACATGATATGAAAATTTGTATGCAAGTGGTCACCATGCCAGTCAAGAATGTCGTTCTTAACATCCAAAGAATCTCTAGGAATGTAACCAGGAGGGTACTTGATATTATGGAATTGATCCCATAATATTCTCATTGATCTTTGAGGAGTAGGGATAACTTTTAATTTAAGGTGAAGTAAACAAGTACTTCTTCGAGGATCCTTTTCACCTTTTGCAGGGGGACTATAGACATTAACAGTTACATTGCCTTCAATTTCACCAGAAAATAGTGCCCCCTCTTCCTTGATTTGCATGTGAAGTGACAGATAGCCAGTCCACGGCCAAATAACATCTGAGTAGGTGAAGTGGATGCTGAGAAGATTGCCTTCCTCACTTGAAGGATTCCATATTGGAGGACTTTCAACATAACCAACTACACCCATTCCGTTCAAAATGGTGACATTGAATATCACAGGCATGGCCCGAGCATACAGTGGTTGACGACAAAAAGGCCAAGAATAGGGGCAATCCGTATAATCTAGGATACCAGGAAATATGCTTGCTCGAGGAACATAGTTCTTCAAGATTTCATAAGATTCAAGTCTGGCGTCATTATTAAAAATCAGAATCAATAGTTTGAGCCAGTTCTCATACTAAAAGAAACACAAGAAGACTCACAGATCAACCCTTCCAGCTCCCTGCTCATACATGTTTGGACCGGAGAGCTTTGCAGCACCTTCCACTAGCGCTTGCTTCATACTTACTGGATTCAAAATTTCTTTTCTTTTCTCTTCGGGAATGACACTAACAAGAAGGCAAACTATTCCAGCAACTACAGGACTTGCCACACTGGTGCCCGATAAGCTTTTGCAGCCTGTACTAATCTTAGACCCCATGATTTCCCGCCCATACGCAACGATATCGGGCTTCACACGACCATAACTGATAAAAATAATAATAAGTTAAAGTAGCTTTGGATGCACGATGCGATCAGCGGAAATAAGCATAATAAAGTCTGACATTCAGTAAATTTGCAAGCCATTCCAGTAAATACACACTCAAAAACAGATGATAAACACTAAAAGTCAACACTAGCAATCGAAGAGGATAGTCCAAACTGATGCTCGTGCATCGATCTTTCCATAAAAGCAGTTGTTTAAGTTTTACATGTAATTCATATCAGCGGAGCAAATAAAACTCAGGGAATGGGGCTATCAGTTTAGGAAACAAGCCTGGGACACCCGTTTCTTCCAGCAATTAAGCAGCTACATTTAAAAAACAAAAAATCACAAACGTGACCATTTTTCAATAAAAATGTCAAGTACAACCTCATATTATCTAGAAATTGCTTTATATGAAAGTGCAGCTAGAAATAAAAAAAGAATCAAGACTCCAGTTTCAGATGAATAGATCTCAGAAATAATTTCAATGCCATTCTGAGGCCAGAAGTGAAAAATTAGGAAACAAAAGCTCTAGGTGCATGGACAAAATCAACACAATTCAACACATTACCCATGAGGAATTTCCCACGTACTCATGCCACGTGACGAAAATGATGCGATGTGGTCATTGTAATCAATACCTCCAACACCAATAACATCACTTTGATCTGCAGGATTGTTCAGAGTTCCATAGAGAGGCCCATCATTTCCAATAGCAGACACCATTATAATATTATTTGCTGTGATTTCCCAAACCTAGTAAGACACCATCAATCAGTAGGAGAGCTTTTCTGGTTGCAGATTATATATTCCAATTACAATACAGAAGGCTTCAAAAAACACAGGTATACTTGCACAGAATGTTGTTACATGATTCTTTTGTTGATATACTCCAATAACAATATTACCGGAGAACTATGTGAAAAGTAATTACGTAAAATTCAGTTAATAAGTTCATTTTTTTGTTAAGCTCAATAGATGGAAAGAAAGTGAAAATTGCTAAGTCAATTACGGGAACACTTTCACCTTTTCAACAAATGGGAGATCCAGATAGTCGGGTCCACCAATGCTTAAGTTCAGCACATCCATCTTGGTAGCAATAGCATAATTAAATGCATCAAGAAACCATGAAGTGTAGGAAACCTGCAAAGAGCTGAGGAGAAGTTTTCATGAACTTCATTTAACACAATTTCGGTAATAAGATGAAATATGAGAACAAGGTCTTAAGACACGATTCATAAAATTTTATATATTGGACCAAAGCGCCTTCTACATGTTCAATTGTAATGAAGGAATGATAGGACAACCTAGTTCACTCAGTTAATGGCTTTTGTCTTCTGCGATACCAGAGTTGAGCAGTCCTCTGGCTGTCGTATAGTTTTTACCTTTTTCATATGAAATACGATTATTTTCTTCAAGCTAATCAGTACGCGTATTTTCATCATCCACTCATTATTTTTATCAGATTTCAAATCATCTTAGATACAAGTTATATATTAGAATACATAATTCAAGTTGTCAGTCGAAGTAGTTCAACATCAATGTGGACGTGAAGAGATTTGTGAGTAAGCTTCTAGTGGATTGAACTCTGCTCCAGGCTTGCATTCTCCTTCAAACCTGGATATTTTTCTCAGGACTTCACACTCGCTTTGGACTTAAACCAGTTTGACTGGAATGACGGAGAACAAGTTGAAACCAGACAAAGAGTTATACATGAATTTGAGATATTGTCCGCAAAAGCTATTGCTGACTGCTGGAGGGTTAAAGAGAGAGTTTTGGTTGGCAGAAAAAGTTATTTTAGAGAACATTTTTTGAGATGATGCAAACAGAAAATAGATGCCTTGGATTGGAATTGGAATAAAAAAATTATAGACTTAAGATTAACTAAACATGTAAGTTTAAAATGTAAAGCTTAATGTATAACTGGGCATGACACGCAGTATTTTAGGGAATGATGATGATCTCTCCTATGTTTCACTCCAGACAGAATACTAAATAACTACAGAAGAACTAATTCATTCATGACATAACCTTTTATCATGAACTTATGAATTTGAAATGGCAGAAGCAGTCAACATAGTAAACCGGTAACAATACTTGGTCTGTTTCATCTCGGATTTTAATATGGTCACTACAGGTAAAATGGATTATGAATATGCGATACGCATTACCTGTGCATCAGTAAAAACTCGAAAAGCATAGATCTCAGTATCTGGTGAAAAGCCAAGGCATTCTGCATCTTGACCAGCAATAACACCAGCCACAAATGTCCCATGTCCCAGATTGTCATTTAGAGTATCCTCATTGGTCCAATTAGTGCGCTCCTATTGTTCAATCATTACAGTACCAAAAAAAAAAGGAAAATGCATTGTGGCATCTTTCAGGGTATAAAAGGTACCTTGATATTACGAAAATGTGGGTGATTTGCGCGAATACCAGTATCAAAAATGGCCATTTTCACTTTGGCACCAGTATAACCCTTTGACCACAAAGCATCTGCTCCAAACAAGGAAGTAACTTGGGATCTCTGAAACATTAGAGACATGTAATTACGGAGGGTGAGTTGACAAGTATGCAACGAGTCAAGAAAAATAGCAAGGTTTTTTACAGAAAGATGTCCAGCAAAACTATTCGATTCCACCAAATTCCTACCAAGAATAATAAATCAGCCACAAAATCTAGAGATCTGACTACAAGGAAATACGATAAATCTGCATCATTGATAAAGATAAACTCTGTACATGATGAACTTGAAAAAAAAAATTCGGCGCAGACCACAATGGATAAATGCCATGCCGGTGCCACAAGGAATATTATTGCAAAACACAATCAGAAGAAGATAAAACCTAAGCAGATAGGTGCAGACACTACTGCAATAATGGGCTGAGTTCAATTTTCTCAGATAACACATAACAGTAAAATAGAAGGTTTCTTATCTCCTGTACAGACATAAAAACTAAAATTTCTCCCTTAATCATCTCATGAAGGTGGTTATCATAAGAATCTGACGTCATGTATAGATCTAAAGAAAAGCTTATGCACAAAGAAAAGTTTCTCGTTAAGAACAAGAAGATCCTCTTCAACGAGATGGCGTGGTGTTTCAGCCAGTCAAGATAGCCAGGACTAGTTTTTGAGATTTCTCTATTAATAGGAAACTGATAGCATAGATCCCTCAATCTCATCAGAATATTAGCAAAGCACAAGATCTGTAACCTCATGTTACACTTGCAAAAGATCATCGATCTCTCTGTCAATCCAGACATTTCATTTTTTTTGGTTCAAGTGGATATTCATTATGATAGATAATCCCTTCTGAGCAATAATATAGGTATTAATTTCATCTCCACCAAAATTTATGAAAGAACAATTTTACTGTCCCCAAATGATTGGGGATCGTTAACTAATTGAGTACAAAAAGTGTACATTTAACTACGATTTGAACTTTTTGAATGAGATGATCATTCAACAATTGCCATATGCGATTTATCAAAAAGAAAACAGTTATCATATACATTTGCAACCCATATACAAAAGTTTTACTGGTGGTCCTTGGCGGTTATAAGGATGTTACTCTCTGATTAAGAGTTCAAATGAAGCACTTGTACAGTTATCCATTAACCCAATGCGAAGGTGGTTAGATAACCAGCTTTCTGCTTATTCATTAGATACTTATACATTGTGAATTATCTCTACAACTGACTTTGCCCCATTCTATTACGAGTTTATGGGGCTCCCAAACAACCCATGTTCCCTGTATTTTGCATAAGAAATGGACACAAACATAGAATGTATTTGTCCGAACTAATCATACATCAAGCTAGACGCTTCCAACAATGAAACAATCTTGTTCATTTTACTAAATACCAATATGTCTGGCTATAACTCGAGGTCAATATTCACAGGCCAAGTAAATTGAGAACCACAAGAAAATCTCCTTCTTGATGTGGCGCAAATGATATCCTTGTTAACATAATAATGGTAAGGAATACACGCACTTTGATCAGGATATTTACCCTGGGATAAAAGAAAGTCTCCAGCTCGATCAATTTTCTGAATAGTTACATGCTTAGATGTTCATGATATAAAGATAAAGCGAGCATTAAAACGCGGACACATGCACAACGACATATCAAGAAAACCTCACCTGCATCATTAGATTCCTCCTCCAGTTAGTTCTGGCAGCACTAGAATTCGCCGCTGCAAAATAGCTCCCCGCTTCCCCAACCGCTTCACCAACCGCTTCACCGAAGGACATACCAGTGAATATCTTGCCAGGCCTCTTCTTTCCATCCACGAACGCCCCAAGAACATTCTCCTCAAGAACCTCCCTTTGATAACTTAAGTCCAAGGAAACATCCTTCACCAGTTCCAATTTCCCTAATTCTCGGACTAAAGACTCTTCGATGCAGTCGTCGATTTCCACGAGAGCAAAGTCCGTCGGAAATCTCATTGCCGGATTGTGCCGCTCGATCCATCTCCAGCCTTCAGATTTAACATTACGGTTGAGATAATCCCTAAGGTCATTAGCGTTCTTGTATTGTAAGAATCGAATCAGGTGATTCTTAGCGCTCAATTTTTGCGATACCGAGGTGTGAGAGTTAGAGACAGAGCTCCGCGTAATGGGGTACGGAAACTGGTAGAGAAAGACGGAAGTAAGAAGGCAAATAATAGAGAGAATGAACATGGAAGTTTGCGAGGTGACACGGCGGATCATGGCGGTGAAAACCGCATCGGAAATTGTTGGGTAGCCTGTGGAGAAACCTACATCGGTTGATTTGACGGGAAAATTTCAGCTATTAGCCGGAGTAGCGCCGGAGTCCAAACACTATGCAGCTGTGATTGATGATCACTAATTTCTCGCACATAAATTATTTGAGATTAAAGATACGTTCTAGTAAAATTTGTTGTGTGCCACTAAATTTCACTTTTATTGAAAGGAAAACTCTACTTGTATTACTTTAATATTTAGACCAAAGTAGCTGAAAATGACCAAAATAATACCCCTGATAGCGTGTTGGTGTGCTTAGTGATGGGGTATTATGTCCCATTCGGTTTACTTCTTCGGTATGTGTAGTACGTGTAGAATCACCCTTTTTGAAATCATCATCGAACTTTGGGAGTTACCTGGAATTATCAATTCCGGTTTTATGAAAGTCGGGCATCATTAACATGACTAATCTATGTAATTAATGTATCTCAGCTTTGGGAAGTTTGGGATTTTTACACTTTGGCGGGAAAAATAATCCCAATTTTCGAAAGGACGGGATAATGTGGACACCCGATTTTTCAAAGTCCAGGATTTATTTATAAAAACAAGACCAATTTTAACATTCCAATACCATCAATACAACAAATATTCGACAATGAGCTGGACCGATGAGGCGAAAATAGCAACCGACGCATGCCTATATTAAAGGCAACAATAAATCTCACAATGGAACCTGGAGTGATGTATATATTTCCGAATTTAGGCCTGAATTTGTGTACTGGTGTTGGAGTAGGGCCTATGAC
>JAOYMZ010009332.1:0-21591 GCA_025802335.1 Pinguicula primuliflora
TGTTTCTGGTTCTCAACGCATGAGTAATGAATTAGATTATTAATCTCTTAGGCCATGGTATCCTTATATAGAGATTAAGTGGGCTTAGGTGGGTAGTGGGCTTTAGGTTAAATTAATTAAACGGATTAATTAATATTATGCAATATAAAGCCCAACAGATATCTTCATCACTCACGTACAAGGTCTAAATAAATCCCTTTATTTAAGAAAATTAATTTATGACATCTGATTTTTACGTATCATTACAGTATGCGGGATGGTATGATCGGTACAAACTACTATTCTACAACCTCGTATTTCCCGTGCCGTAGATTGGAGCGCGATATGATCAATACTCTTCTTTTTTTTTGCTAAAAAAACATTTTAAGACTATTGCCAATAGCAAAGTCTTAAATATTGGCATCTGGTAGCAGCAGAAAGTATGAATGGTTTGACATAAGCTGATGGCATAAGACAGAGCGGAAGACAAACCCAACTATAGAACAAGTAAATGGGAAATAATTCTTGGGAAGCAAAGACGAACTCTAAGAAACTTCAAAAAGACAAAACATTAAGTATAACTTGGAACAAATTACCAAGTAGCACAGAGCAGCAGCATCACTTGGCATACTTCAAGTCTTGTGGCACTTGGTGGTAGCAGCAGAATTGGCTCATCTCAATCCGAATCGTCATAAGGCTCTCCTTCATCAGATGGCTCGTCGAATGACCGAATGTCCACTTGGTAACGAAGGTTTCCACCAATGCCTCCAAATCCACGACAGAACTGCGAGCCTTCCTGAGATCGATTGGTCACAAACTCAAGAGAGCATCCAAAATTTCTGTATTCATTGGCGAACCACTCCAGTAATGGCTAATAAACGGAATTGTAAAAAACACAGAGGTTTACATAGTTCGGCAATAACTCACCTCCACAGGAAGAGCTCTTCCTTTTTCTTTCTTTTTCGTTGTCTTTTCTTCTTTGTACATACACGGTATATATAGAGTTTGTTACATGAATCCTCCTCTACTAGAATCTCTACCATTAAGGGATGTGATTCCTATAAATTAGGGATCACTAATCATGAAAAGGATTTGGTCAAATCCTTTCCGTAACACGCCCCCTCAAGTTAGGTGACGAATGTCTGACGACTAATTTGGATAATACTTCTTGGATTGTCTGACCATTAGCTGTCTTCGTCAAGATATCTGTCAGCTGGTCCTCTGATCTCACAAATGGAAGTGTTACAATCTTCCCCTCAATCTTCTCCTTAATGAAGCGCCGATCATTATCCACATGCTTCGTTCGATCATGCTGAACTGGGTTCTCTGATATGTGGATAGCTGTTTTGCTGCCACACATTAAGGGACAGACCTGCTTGGGAGGAAACAAGCTCAGTCATAAATTTAATAAGCCACAAAACTTCTGTTACTCCTCTAGTAATACCTCGAAACTCTGTCTCAACACTAGACCTTGCCAATACATTCTGTTTTTTACTCCTCCAAGTGACAAGATTCCCTCTAACAAGGGTAAAGTACCCCGAAGTAGACGTCTATCAATGGGACTTCCTGCCCAATCAGCCTCAGTGTAGGCTTCAATCCTCAAATGTTCATTCTTTGAATACATGACTCCAGTATCTGATGATCCGTTTGAGTATCTCAAGATTCTGAATGTTGCCTCCATATGTTCCTTCTTAGGGCTATGCATAAACTGGCTCACGCACGACCCCCACAACGTACGAGATATAAGGCTGTGTGTGGGTCAGGTAGATCAATTTTCCCTCCAAGTGTTGGTATGTACTCTTATCGGCTGGCTCTACTCCTTCTACAATCTTCAGTCTATGGTTAAGCACCATAGGTGTGTCAACTGGTTTGCAATCCAACAGTCCTGTCTCGACCAAAAGATCAAGAACATACCTTCTCTGAGATATGTAAATACCCTTCTTAGATCTCATTACTTCTATCCCTAAGAAATACTTCAGCATCCCTAAGTCTTTCATCTCAAAATTCTCGAAACAAACTCTTCCTCAACTCTTCTATCTCATCAACGTCATCTCCTGTAATAATCATGCCATCAACATAGATAATGAGGCAAGTGATGCCCTGTGCTCGACACTTTAGAAATAAGGTATGATCAGAGTTGCTCTAGATGTACCAACATTTCTTCATAAAAATAGTGAACCTGCCAAATCAAGCTCTAGGCGACTGCTTCAACCCATATAATGCCTTCTTTAATCTGCAAAATTTGTGTGATCGAAATCCAGATGAGAAACCAGGTGGTGGAGCCATGTACACCTCCTCAGACAGGTCGTCATGCAGAAACACATTCTTCACATCAAACTGATGAAGATGCCAGTTCAGGTTGGCGGTTAATGAGAAAAGAACTCAAATAGTATCCAACTTAACCACTGGGGAAAAAGTCTCCGAGTAATCAATTCCGTATGTCGGAATATATCCTTTCGCCACCAGACGAGCCTTGAATCTCTCCACTATGCCATCTACTTTCCTTTTGATGGTAAAGACCCATCTACAACCAACAGGCTTCTTCTCTAGAGGCAGCTCACATATCTTCCATGTTTTACTTTTCTTCAGAGCGTTCATCTCAATCTCCATAGCCTCTTTCCACTCTAGAATCTGTAAGGCTTCTTTCTCATTTCATGGAATTTCCTCGCTATAAACAGTAGTAGCGAATGCACGAGCTTAAGCAGACTTACTCCCTCTGACGATATCAACAATGGAATATCTCTTAGTCTTTGGATCATGCTCAGGTATAAATTTCTTCTGGAGAATGCCCTGAGTAGATCTCTCTGGCAGAACCCGAACAGCAGTAACGGGACATGGTGATCCTGCATCATAGTAAGAGTCTGCAATATCCAAAGAATCAATAAGCTCAGGTGATAATGTACTTACCGGAGTATCCATCGAAGAAGATTCTTGAAGTTGCCCTGCTAAGTCTGATTGTACCATATCGCCATCATGTTCTGGAGCGAGCAGTCTACCTGACTAATGATCCGCCTCAGGTAGGACTTGTGCATGAGGCACATGAGATGATGTGGGTGGAAGTAAAGAGACTAACAAGGGCGACGGTGCATGAGGCACTGCCGGGGAATGTGGCAAATCACTGGAAGATGTGCTCAACCAATCAAGGATGTCACTAGTACCATCTTTCTCCCCCTGACTCCTTGATTGGGTAGGTGTATGATAGAAATACTCACTTTCGACAAAATCACAGTCCATAGTAACAAACATCCGACAGGTAGCAGGATTATAGCACCTATATCCCTTTTGAGACCTCCAATATCCCACAAATACACACTTCTCAGCACATGGATCAAATTTAGATCGATTTACCTTTGGAACATGAACATATACAGAGCAACCAAAAATTCTTGGAGTCATAGTCAGGGGTGGGGAAACTTGAGAATGCTCAGATAAAACCTGAATAGGGGTACAAAAGTGTAAAACCTGAGTGGGAAGCCAATTGGCAAGATAAGTAGCAGTGGAAACAGCTTCAGGCCAAAAACTTTTTGGAACTTTGGATTCAAATATAAGGGCCCGAGTCATTTCAAGTATAAAACGATTTTTCCTTTCTGCTACACCATTTTGATGATGAGTATAAGAATAAGTCGTTTGATGTAGCATCCCATTTTGAGAACAAAAAATCTCTCATTTGTTGATTCACAAATTCTTCCCCGTTATCAGATCTAAGAATTTGAATTTTGGTTTTAAACTGAGTAAAAATCATGCGGTAAAACTGGGAGAATGTATCAAATACTTCAGATTTATGGCGAAGGAAATATACCCAAGTCATCCTAGAGCAATCATCAATAAATAAGATAAAGTATCGAAATCCTTGTCCTCCAACCGAAGGAGCAGGGCCCCAAACATCAGAATGAACTAAAGAGAAAATGTGCGGAACGCGAGTATTTGAAAGCGGAAATGACTGTCTATGACTTTTAGCCAAAATGCATGTTTCACAATCTAAAGGAGTACTAGAGGCTTGAGGAAATAACCGGCGAAGATATTTATGGGAGGGATGACCAAGACGTCGGTGCCACAACCAACTTTGAGTTTGGGTAGAACCATGAGTCAAGAGTGTCCTTCCCGGCAACGAGTCCACTTCGTCAATATAGTATAAGTCATTCCTCTCAGTGCCATGCCCAATTATTCTCCCCGAATAGATATCCTGTAATACACAGAAAGATGGATACATCATCACCACACAGTTAAGCTCTTTCGAAACATGGCTAATAGACAATAACTTAAATGATAATGAAGGCACATATAAACAATTTGATAATCGAATGGAAGGGGAAATATCAATCACTCCAGCTCCCTTTACTGGAGTAAATTCACCATTTGCAATCTGCACAAACTTTTTCTTGAAATTCTGCCCTTCAATTATATCCGATAAATCATAGGTAATTGTATCAATAGCGCCACAATCAAATATCCACGAATTTTTCTTTTCACCATTTTTTTTCACAGTATTTGCGCAGGAAATTTGAGCTCCTCCAATATTTTTTCCCTGATTATTGAAGCCCCATTTATTCTCTCCATTATCGGCACCAACGTGACACCTATTTGAGCTCCTCCAATTTTTCTTTTCACCTATTTTTGCCATGGCACTATTGCCATGGGTGGCATCATTACTTCTTTCCATGCCATCAACATCAAGTCCAATTAAAGGACTATAATACCCAAAAGGTTTAGGACAATTGTGTAATTTTGCTGAAACCCTATTTGTCACCTCTCTCCTTGAAGATGTTAGTTGCGCAGCTTTTGAGTGTTCTCCTCTCTTTGAATATTTTCCCACCAGACCGCCATATTTCTCGGTGACGGGACGATCGGATTTCGCTGTGGCGACGGCGGTTCGTCTCCTGACAATAGTGCGGCTTCCAACACGGCAGACCGGCGGCTGATTCTGCTGTAACTCTGTTTCGATGAAATTTTGAGATATTGAAAAATTTTGTTGAGGATCTGAAACTGTTCGTGGAGACTCTGCTGCAATGGTTATACAGGGCCTGCAAAGACTATCTTCGACTGTGGTGGTTGATGCGGCGGCGCCGCCTATGACGACGGCGCGTCCCCTTCTCCTTTCTGTTTTTTCAACAGGACTCACCCCTGTTTTTATGACAGGGCATTCCTTGCAGGTGTTAGGCCTCTGCAAATCATGTTGGAGAAATCTTGTGAATTGTTGTGATAGTAGATTCATGAAGGTTATGACTTCCTTCGTTGGAAGAGAATTAGGTAGGAATTGAGCACACTGTTGCTCCAAGAATTTGTTGATCTCTGTTTGCGGGATGGCAATTTCGTCGGATTTCTCCCGCTCCATGCTTCACGGCTTTGCCGAATGTCTACCCTTGGTAGATGATGAGATTCAGGTTCTAAACCTGCTCTGATACCATAATAAGCAGAATTGTAAAGAACACGAGAGTTTACGTGGTTCGGTAATTGCCTACGTCCACGGGAAAAGCTCTTCCGTTTTTCTTTCTTTTTCTTGTGTCTTGTATATGGTCTCCATTACATGTTTTTATAGATACAAAGTAATCATCAAAATCCTTCCAATCAAGAATGTGATCCCTAAGATTTAGGGATCACAAAATAAGGTTTCCTTAACAAAGTTGAAGTCGTATGTACCAGACTCCTTCAAACTACAAGTGAATACAAGTATAACCCATCCCAAAGAGCCCATTAATTGTTCATCTCACGCAATGGTATACCCAACAATAATCCCAGACAAATGACCAGCATTCCAGTTTGAAGAACTTTCTGAGACATTCTCCTGGCACGAAGATAATAAATCGTTGGTGTGTGTTTTGTGTATTATTACTAGTGTTCGAGAAAGTGCTAGGTGGACCCTGAACGGCCAGGATCCGTTCAGCGCCTAAGCGGCCTAGTCGCCCGCCTAAGCGGGCTTTTGAGCGGACTAAGCGGTAATTGGGGCATGGCGGAGGGCAACATACTAGCGCTTAGGCGGCGCCTAAGCGGTCTAGGCGACCTACTTCTCGAACAGAGATATTACACAAAGATAATAAAGAAGATTAACATTTTTATTGTGTGTTTGTGTTCAAGTTGTGTTTTAAGAGTTATACTTATCATAATTTCCAATTGAAATGGAGGCCTTCATGTAACAACTTATAACGGTTCTTCTTGTGACGTTTCACTTAACTTTTTCTTTTTGTACAAATTTTAATTTTAATTTTTAAACCTTCAGACTATAAGTCTGAATTTTCATACAATCAAATTTAAAATATAAAAGTAAAAACCAATATAATTAAAGACTTACATAATTGGCCGAAGCCTTCTTTACAATGGCTAAAAGCCTTATTCCAAGCTACGATACAATATGCACAAGAGAAAGAAAGATAGTGGATGTTGTAGTGGAGTAGTGAGTGAGTGTTCAAAGTGTAGTGTTTTTGCCATTACCTAATGTCCTATTTATAGGCAACGGAACCCAAAATTATTACAGCATCCAAAAATATGGATTTTAAATCCGTACTGTGGGCTGAGTCAGCGTCTGCGTCATCTCGCTTGTGAGGTAAGCACTTGCATCATTATCTTTGTCGACTTTAAGTCTGGAATTTGGTCGAGAAGCTTCACTTTGTCTTCTTCTGCTTCCCTTTGTCCAGCTTTTCGAGATATTTGAATACCTCCTCATCCGTCATGGTGACGTCATCTTCTTCTAAATTGAGCAAATCCTCATTAGTATTTTGCGCAAATCCTACCAGGCAAAGCGCCTGCGATTGGAGGAGGTTTCCTCCGAGGTCTCTATTGGGACTTGTACCGAGGAAGTTCCAAACTGCTTTCTATTCATTGTTAGACTATCCGATGATATTTACTTTAGAACAAGATCATTTCTTGCTGAGCCAAAAATAATTTTTAACATGAAAGCATCAAGCATGTGTATGAATACTATTACTTTCTTCTAACGCAACCGTGCTATCAAAATAAGAACGGGAAAAGAAGGATGAAAACTATTGAAAAATAGTTGTTCACTAGACTTAAAAGACCAACTTCATTATTCTGTAATGCATGCACTCCTCATACCTTGCCGATTCAACAACAATGTGTTGTTTTACAATTTGAACATCCCCACGCAGCATTCGTTTCTCTCTGCCTAATGGAACAGAGATGTAAGCTTCTCTGTATGACTTTGGCAGCAGCATCTAAATTGTCCATACCAGGTCATGCATCATTTTCTGTACATATCAAGAAAAATGATATAGGACACCACTTTTGCACCACTCATGTGTCAGCTGTTGGAAAATCAACTTCTGCGTTTCATCCAACACTCAAACATTTGTGCAAAGGTGGTGTTAAAAAAGTGGTGACCTATATTACTTCTCGCACATCAAACATTTGTTTGTGTCTGTGATGTGGTCGGGGCAGTTTGGCAGGTGCAGTTTGATGGCGGAGGTGGAGTTTTAGGCTGTAAAGGTGGGCTATAGGCATTTGGTGGTGGTGGTGGTGTATGGAAAGAGGGTGGTGTTGGGAATGGAATAGGTGGCAAATAGTTACCGCACTGAAAACTGCCGCATTCCAAATGTTTGGACAGAAACCTCCGGCATTCAAGCGTCCTTCTCTGCTTCGGCCTCCGTTTAAAGCAATTCATTCCGTCGTCAAACACCGTCACTTCCAAGCAAGCAGGGGACTCATCAGAGAAGTAGTTATCATCATATCGAAAACTCTTGAGATTTGGAAGCCGACAGATGCGTTGAAATATGTTTCCAGACATGATATTATGCCCTATATTGATCTGCTCCAAGCTCTCCATATCTCCAATACTGTAAGGCAATGTACCCATGATCCTGTTATTGCTCACATCCAGCACAGTCAGGTTCTTGAGCAGTCCAATCTCGTAAGGCAAGCATGAGGAGAAGCCATTGTTTGTGAGGATAAATTCATTTAATGTTTCTCTGTTCTTTCCTACAATTGCTGGGAAGCAGCCTTCAAACCTATTGTTGGCCAGTACTATAACAGAAGCTGGAGAGTTGCCGATATTGTGCGGTACAGCAGATGAAAATCTATTGTTGTTCACGAAAATGGCATCGTAGTTCCTGTCGAATACTTCCTCTGGGAGCTCACCTTCAAATTCATTATAACGTATGTCCAGATACCTGAGGCTCGGAAGATGGAGAACCATCTCTGGGAACACACCTGAAAACCTGTTGTTACTGAGATCAAGTTCGTACATGAGCTTCCAGTTTGAGAAACTGGATGGAATCGAGCCACAGAACCGGTTCGTGTTGATGTGAAAGAGGGCTATATCATACAGCAATCCGAGTTCATGAGGGAGATGCCCTGCAATGTTTGCATGGTTGATATCAATACCTGCACAACAACGAAGTGCAGTTTAGTTCATAAAATGCTTTACTTTGTCGAGAGTTCAAGTGATATTGATTCTCTTATAAAAAAAATACCTGCAACAGTGCGCTCACACAGATTGTCTGGTGCAGTCCAACAGAATACACCTGTGTAGTTGCATAAATCCGGCCCAACCCAGTTGGATGTCATGTTGTTTGGATCCGAGAGGATGACTTGTTTCCAGGCCTGTAATGCGATGTAAGCATTTTTCAATCTTGGGTTCTCGAACTTGAGCCATGGTTCGGTTGCAAGACCATCGCCATTGTTGGAAGATAGGTGTCTATTGACATGAACAGGAGGAACATGATGATCATCTGCAACAGGTGGTATGCTACTACTATTGATCTGAATGAGGAATGTGGTGCAGAAAAGCAACAAGATTATCGTTTTCATGGCGAAATCTGAGTATTGGGGTATCGTTATGAGCAGTGTTTCTGAAAATATAGAAACATTCCTTGTTGCCTTTTGGTTTGGTTACTTTCAGATGAGATTCTCGAGGGCTTTATTGGAGATACGCGGCTTCGGTTTCGGATCTTCTGTTTTACTTTTATTACCCAGTTATTAAATTATTGAAATCTTTATTAATATATTGTTAATCTTCGTAATTTAATTTTATTAAATCGAATTGGGCCTGTTTTATTGAGTTGCGCTAGCCCATCCCACCAAGCACCACACTCATTTCTTTCTATAATTCGCGGTTCCGGTTCTTCTTGATTTCCGATCAAACATACAAACTCCAAAAAAAAAGTCTGTTGGGATTGGAACCATTGATTATCTGGTAATGCGATGATGGATCACGACAGTTTATTAGGCAATATCGTTTGGATTCGATATATTTGCTGGCTATTTTGTTCGGTGATTCGGTCAATTAGCATAATATTTCAATCAGATGTTGATTTTTCTGCAGATTGTTTCGAACGTTCATCGGCTCGCGATGTCGTTAGCTTTTCTTTCTTTCTCGAGGTGTTTGTTTGTTAATGCACGGATGTTGGCTTGATTACTGTTATAAGAGCGAGTCCGTATCAATCTTGTTCTTTGATTTCTCCTTATACTATGGGCCACGATATTTGGATACTAATGTCTTTTCTTCCACCTTTCAGCTTCCACCCTTGGTTTTACTGTTCCGGGTGCTTACGATTGCTGTTCGGATTTGTTGCTTACTGTGAGTCTGGTGGAATTGTTGAACAAGTTTTCGGTAAGAAATAATGGTTTCTTTAGCAAATAATAGCTTATCTGGCGATATGTCACGCGAAAGGCCTTTGGAAAATGTTTCTGTGCCAAAATATAAGACTAGAAAAGTAAGTGCTAAACGCAAATTTCCGCCACGATGTGGCCGCAATGCTTCTGCAACAATTTTGGAACAGGAAGAAGATGATGGGGGAGGGATTGTGCAGGCTAGTGCGTTTAGAAATTCTGAGACAGATACTGCCAGGGCTATTGGTGCTGGAGTTTCTGGAGGATGTGTGGAGTTCGAGGCACTTTGCAATTCCGAGATGGCAAATGGAATTGAGGGTGATGGGGTTAAGACTGCTGCGGTCAGCAATCCTTCAATACTGTGTGTCAACAGCTCCAAGATGGAGGTGGAGTTCCCGTCATGTGAAGCTGTATGCTACAATGCTGATAAAAATATGATGGAACCATCTGCTGCCGATTCAAATGGTATGATGGTGGAAAGTGGGATGCCTGAAATTCAGTTGCAAAATGATGTTGAATGTCACGTGCATGAAACAATTAATAATCCCATTGGCATGGAGATGACTGAATCACTGGATGAATTGGTCGGAAAAGTGGCAATGAGTGTGGTGGATGTTTCGGCAAATGATTGTGTTGAAATGACGACGGAAACCAAACCCATCACGGTCGATAAGCTGGTTGACATGAAAAGTGATTCGTCCAATCAAGATACTAAGATTGGAAGCCAACCCAGTCAGAAAGATGGAAAGAACGTTGTGGAGGAGTCCCCATCTGTTGATTCAGTTGATAAAAAGGTCATAGTGCAAAATAACTTGTTGCTACCTTCGGTTTTCTGTAGCGTGCAAGTGCAGTCCACCAGGCTAAGAGATAAATACTGCCACAGAAGAGTGTCAGCGGAACGGATCTTTCCTCCACATTGTGGTAGGAATATTTCATTACCAGTTGAAGAAGAGAAATTGATTGTCATTTCAAGAAATGATTGTCCAGATTTAGCTGCAAAAGTTGAATTTGAATCTCAGCATAACAATATGCCACGACTGCATAAGTCCAGAGCTTCTACTGTGAATTCAGAATTCAAGGCAGAGAAAGGAGAAGCGTTTAGCTCATACAATACAGATGGAATTCCTGGTGCTTTAACCTTGAATGAAGAGAAAGATTATGGTGGCTACAGTCAAACTATTGTTGAAACTACGCCCATTTCCTCATACAATCCAATGGACGGTAGCAATAACGATCCTGCAAGACCTGTTGTCGAGGATGCTGGTAATTCACCTGGAGAAATTGAAGAAGTGCCATCTCTGCATTTCAGTCCGATTAGTAAAGTTGACCGTGAGATTGTGCATTGCTTAATGGCTAAGGCCTTCTGTCCATGGAGAAAAGGAAAACAAGTTGCAAAATCAAATGGAAAAAGCAGTGAAGAAAAGGGTAGGAAGCAGTTTTGGGGACTTAAGGCCAAAGCTCTTGCTAGGAAAAGTTCCCTTCAGCCGGTGTCTCCACGATTGTCATCTAAGAAGCAGAAGAAAGACTGTCATTCAAATGATGCACGTTCGAGTGCATCTAAGAAACATAAAAGAGACCATCATTCAAATGATGCGCATTCAAGTGCTGGTGCATTGACGCTCTCAGATGATGTAGGTCCCAGCCATGATGAAGAAATTCCTAAATATTCTGCATCCGGGTGCCAACCGAAAGAATTCGAAGTTAACCTTCCGCGATTTGGTTCCAGCGGTTCTAGTCATGGTGATTCCCGCAACAGGGTGAGGGAGTCGCTCAGGTTATTCCAGGCTATCTGTAGAAAACTCTTGCATGAAGAAGAATCTACCACCATGCCGGAAACGAAATCCAAGCAGTCCGGCAAAAAAAACAGAAGGATTGATCTAGAAGCGACAAAGATGATTAAAAAAATGGGAAAAGAAGTTAATGTGGATAAGCAGATCTTGGGCGAAATTCCTGGAGTTGAAGTGGGGGATGAGTTTCAGTACAGAGTGGAGCTTACTTTTGTTGGTATTCACCGCCTATATCAGGGTGGCATAGATTGGATGAAGCACAATGGAGTACCAGTTGCCACTAGTATCGTTTCCTCTGGTGCTTATGCTGATGATTTCGAGAATTCTGATGTATTAATTTACTGTGGTCAGGGAGGAAATGTTGTTGAGAAATCTAAGGCACCTGAAGATCAGAAGCTTGAAAGAGGGAATTTAGCTCTAAGGAATAGCATGTCAGCTAAGACTCCTGTTCGTGTTATTCGGGGTTGGAAGGAGCCGAAATCTAGTAATGATTCCCTTGATACTAAACCTAAATTGACCTCTACATATGTTTATGATGGTCTCTACACGGTTACGAATTACTGGACCGAAACAGGCCCTCATGGTAAGCAAGTTTTTATGTTTGAGCTGAGGAGGAATCCAGGACAACCTGAGCTTGCTTGGAAACAGTTGAAGAAAACAAATAAATCCAAATTCCGGCCAGGCGTATGTGTCCAGGATATTTCTGCTGGAAGAGAGCATTTTCCCATCTCTGCTGTTAATATCTTAGACAATGAAAAGCCTCCTCCATTCAAATACATTTCCAAGTTGAAGTATCCCGATTGGTTCCGACGAATTCCCCTGGCTGGATGCGACTGTACAGGTAAATGCTCTGATTCAAAGAGATGCAAGTGTGCCGTGAGAAATGGTGGTGAAATTCCATACAATCGCAGTGGTGCTTTAGTGGAAATAAAACCTCTTGTGTATGAGTGCGGCCCGCATTGCAGATGCCCTCCTTCTTGCTACAATAGAGTTGCTCAGAGTGGTATCAAATTTCAGCTTGAGATCTTCAAGACTGAGTTCAGGGGCTGGGGAGTGAGGGCATTGAATTCAATTCCTTCTGGAAGCTTTATATGTGAGTATGTGGGGGAGCTTCTTCAAGACAAGGAAGCCGAAAAAAGAGTCGGCAACGATGAATATCTGTTTGATATTGGCCGAACTCACCATGATTCTTCTCCGAAGTCCGAAGAGGAAGAAGAAGCCACTTTTATTGATCCCAAGCTTGACGGAGGAGGAGGCTATACCATTGATGCAGCAGAGTATGGCAATGTTGGAAGGTTTGTTAACCACTGCTGTTTGCCCAACCTGTATGCTCAGGATGTGATTTACGATCACGATGACAAACGAATGCCTCACATCATGCTGTTTGCAATGGAAAACATCCCTCCATTGCAGGAGCTAACCTACGACTATAATTACTCTATGGGACAGGTTCGAGATACCGATGGAAGTATTAAGGTTAAGAAATGTTATTGTGGAGCCGCAGAATGTACTGGGAGGCTTTACTAGTTTTGGTTAAGAGTAGAAATCACAGGAAAGATCAAAGTATTCTATACTATGTATTAACTCATCTTTTTTCCTTGGGCTTTTAGAAATAAGCTGTTACTAGTCATATAACATGCTCCATTGTCATGGATTGCGGGGATCGATACTTGATTATTCAAGCTATACAAAATCAACACAGAGTTTCATTGTCGATGAGGGGTTGACAATGATTTTAAGAGTGATAATTGTTCAAATATGGTTTGCCAAGTGTGGTTTACCTCTCTACCGTAGTTTGTAGCCTATCACGGTACGGTAGGGCATTAGATTTAACTCGAGTCCCTATATTATCAAAAAAATCAACACAGATCCATATATGAACATGCAAAATGTAGAATCAAGTAAGATCGCCACTTCAAAAAGTTTCAACTGGCAAGACAAGTTTTTCAATACATGTCACAGTGACCATCAACACAAGATACAAAACAAGAAAGAAGGAATTGTCTCTCCTTCGTCTGAGGCATCATCATCCAAGGCCGCAAATAGATTAAACAAAAAACAGCTCTTGGTGAATGCACACACCATCAGATAAGATGGGAACAGTGATGAAGGTAGATCCCCCACCATTATTATGAACCCCTTCCCTTGCTCTTGTTATGTTATTCGGGGATACGAATCCATTGGCAAAGAGTTGTTCCGTTCATACCAAATCTCAGTTTCAACCATCTCCGGGTCGGATTCGATGGATTCCGATCGGCAGTAGGTGCTGCAGAAGGCCTGCTCACCTCTGAAAAGGGGGAGGAGGAGAAAGGAATGAATTGGTTACAGTGTTGCAAAACAATTTGTAGATGCATGATTGATAGGAAATTTTTTAGGCTAACCTATACATGTAAATATCTTCGCCATCCAACTTCTTCCTGCAAGAGTGACAGAATTTCAAGAAATCCTCAGAGGGGTAAGAGAAAATTACACAAGACAATCCATCCCCCAGACAGTCAAAAATGCAGTCGCCGAATATATGAGTAACTTTTGGATTAGGGCCATGAGTTGTAACACAAGTATAATCCTCAGACTGTTGAATTTCACTAGCTGGAATAGGACAAATATGACTGGTTCCAGAGGGAAATGAACTCTGAAGGCTTCCGTCTACAGACTTGGACTCTGAAGGTACCAACTTTCTGGGCTTCTCCAAAGAACTAGCACGGGAATCTTCTACCTGGGATTCTCCAATTTCGAACACAACATCAGAAATACTGTTTTGTCCTCTGGCCTTAGACTGGGTACCAGGGCATACAGCAAAATTTGCTGGCAAGGATTTAGGCAGCTCGAGAGAAATAGCTTCGCTGCCAAAATTTGAGCCACTTGCTCTCATTTGTCGTCCCATAAGGATGTTTTTACTATCAGAAAACTGGGTGATCTTCCCGGACTCGAACCTTCTATTTTCGTTGGCAGAGGAATCTAGAATGCTCAGGCCTACTTTACTGCAATCCCAGCTCTTTTGTCGCCCTTCACTATTCTGTGATCTTGGGTTCCTACATGGACTGCCGAAACTAGAGAATATCCTAAAATCTAAGGGGGAGGTGGGACTTCTTACTGAATCAGATTCATGAATCATTGGATTGAATCCCACAAACAGGACAGGTACCTTCAAAAATGAATTATTTTTGTGCTTCTGGCTCAAAGTATCAGAGAGAAAATACGACTCCGACAAGCTCATCTTTTGATCGGACTGATAAGTTTTGGTTATCTTCTTCAGCATGATTTCAAATTTATGCCTTGAAGATAAACAATAAACCCTAAATCCTGTAAAAAAAAAAAAGGATATCTCAGACATTATAGAGCCTTTTGAATATCATAGATGCAGAATCATGTGGAGAACATAAAGCCGGAACATGAAAACATTGACATGTTCTGAACAGTTAAAGCAGAACATTATCCAGCAAACATATAAACACAAAGGAGCAGGAGAGGAAAATCCCCCATTTTCGTGGGAGAAATTTTATGATCCGACAGTTAGGTCAGAATTGTAATAGTTGATTCATAACACTTGGATGACCAGGATTAAAATTCTGGACCTAACAGCTCTGATTTTTTGATTCTGGACCCGAAAATTGGTGAGAAGGAGAAGATCAACTGTGAACTGTGATAAAGAAGAAACTAAAAAGGCCTTCTGGCGTCAAAACAGCAAAGGACCCTATTAAACTGAAACATATTAAAAATTACAGCAGGATGGGAAGGGGCTTGAAGTTCGCAGGTATCAAGTATCCGGAGTCAAAGAAGAAGAATGCAGGTGGGCAAAAATCCTGAGGAAAACATCAACAGTTGCGATCATAGACAACAATTGAGATTATCCAAAAAAAAGTGAAAGATTCAGCATTCTATTCAAATATAGAAATAAATTGAGAGTCTCATATAAAAATGACAACATCAATACAAAAAAAATATAACATTTTAGCGGAGTTGAGACCTTCTAAGATGTTTACAGCCCATCTCTAAATCAGCAAACAAGAAAACTGATCCAGATCCTACAAAATACAGAAGAAAAAGGACGATTCTAACGTACAACTCCTGGGCATTTTCATTATTGCTTCATTACCCAGATCAAATTTAGACGATGAAGTGTGCAGCACCAAAAGACATGAACTTCACACAAATTTTATTCCACGGCATCCAAAAGTATTTGCTATCAGAGTCCAAGAAATATCAAGAAATTGAGATATGGATGAACATTTTCTACTTTTTAGTTGTTTTGTAAAATAATAAGGAAACCCACCTTGTTTTTCTCTCGAGGAACTTGAGTGAGATGGGTTATTATTGAGAAGTGGAATGAAGGAACAAAGAAAACTCCAAGACAGAAACAACTTTGTCTCTTTATCCCTTGTTTCTGTGTGCGGGTGAACCTTGCATAGTACACTTCTCACTCTGGCATCAAAATCAGGGGAAAATAGCAGCAGTGAGCCTTCTCATATACTCTTCGTATATTTCCTAGTTATAGATTTTTCTCGATGCATTATCTTTTAAGCCAGGCGTTGAGAGTTACTCAACCGTGTGTAATTACACAGTTACAGGTTATCTGTATATCCGTACGTATATTTTTTTGTTTATTTTATAAAAGATTTACAAATTTTACAATTCTCAATTTGGGTATTTACATTTGAATAATGCTATGTATACATCATTATTTAACACACTTATTAAATACATCTGGGTGATAATAATTATAATGAAAATAAATAAATATCAACAATAAAATTGTAGCGGTGATTATTTACACATGTGTGTGTTTAATAAGTGTGTCAAATTATAGTGTACAAATAGCATTTTCCTTTACATTTTCATCGTTTTTTTTGTGTAAGTAACTCAATCCTTATTGCGCGATCTTCATCCGATTTCCTTTCAAGCTTGGATTTCTTCAATCAAGGTGCACATAGTTGGTTTTTTATCCGTACGTGTTAGCTGTAACTAGCCCTGTCATTCTGTATCGGTACTACCGATACCGACCGACAACTGCACGTTCAACGACGGTAATACCAATTATTTAACTAATATATTTTTAAAAAAATAATTTAATAAATATATTTGATATTTCTATAACTTTCTTCTTTTTTATTTTGTACTTGCGAGTTGGGTTCGGTGCGTTCTGCTGATTTACCGATGATTCCTAGCTGTTGACAACTTTTGAATCACCGCAACCGGCTAACGTCTAACCTCGACGCTTGACCTCTTCTCCCCTGCTGATGTCGTGAAGATTCGAACCCGATTGTAATTGTAAGTTACAGTTTTTAAAATTAATTGTATTATTGTGTATTTTCGATTTTACTTACTAATCAAGACGCCTGCTCCCAAACCAACCTACTGAAACTTTTTGTTCTTCAGAGATGTCGAAGATGGCCGGTGAGCATGAATAAGGCGGGAAGTGGGATGCAGGATTCTGGGAATCTGAGAATGGTGTGAAAATTAGGTCAGGAGAAGCCACTAAGTGGTGTAATTGCTGCCATTATGAGTTGATGTGGGAACTCTTAGCATTTTCGAATTGCAGTGTGATGTTATTGAGCATTTAAAAATTTCGTTTTTTATTATTGATTTTTACTCAGGAATTATACTGTATTTTGGTCGATTATCGTGGTAACCAACCGTAATCGACAACTTATAGTATCGGTATCAGTATCGTAAGTCTGCTACCGACCGTCGGTCGATCGGTAGCGATAACCTGTCGGTCGGTCGTAGTACCCACCGATTGTCAGGGCTAGCTGTAACCGGTTTTTCTGCGGATGCACCAACATATAGATAGTAATCGGTGGGACAATGGTATCATATTATTTGATATACTTAGGCCCATTTACTGCAGACTTATGAATTTGAGTGTGATTCGGATGACGAGCGTTAACGGTAAACACATCCTACATAGTAAACATGTTTTGTCGTTTTACTTTGATTACTGTAGTTAATGTCCAACATTTTTTAATAACATAATATCTCGTGTGTTTACTTTCAATATGATTATGCACGACGAAACAGTTAAATGAAAGAATAATGACAGATTTGCCTCTTACGTGTATTTGATCTTTAACACACCATATCCAACGTTCGACAAGCCATTCATTGTAAACAATCAGAAGTTAATCTTAAGCAACACAACACAGAATCCTTAGCAAATCCTGAATAATAATCTTCACCTTAGAAACAGAAATCAACACAAACATTTACCGTGAAACATAAACAGAAGCAGAGCAATTCATAAACAGAAAGTAACCATATCCAATCTTTAGCCAAAAACACAAACATTTGCCTCGAAGATTCATCAAATATAATACTTCACCAGGCAAAACAAAACGAAAACTAAAAATATCAATTCAAAGTCACCGAGAGCAAAGTTAGGCAAATATTTCACAGTCATTTGGGGCACGTATATTTAGCTGTCACTTTATCATTAATCTTGTCCACCAAGTATGACAGTCATTCTTCATGCACTTCATCTTCGAGGATCTCCCACATTTGTCGTGAAGATTCATGGGCGAGGAGGTGGGCCACAATAGTCGTTCTTGTCCAGACATTGATGCTGATCCATCAATGTCCGAGACAAATCTAGTGGTGGGGCAAAGGATGCAGGAGCTGATGGCGTAGTCCCACAAAGGCTGGATATATATGTTCTTATATTTGTATAGTAGTTCATCTTCTCATCTTGCAAATCCTATGCCAGCATCAACCTTTTCCCTTTCCTCCCACATGGCCAAGCAACTACTTCACTAACTTCTGACCATCTTCACTCCCACCAATTCCATCCTTGTCATCAATTGTCTTTGAACTCTTAGTTTCTCCTATATCCCCACTGTCTCGTGCGAGTCCTCTAGTGGCCATGTACCTTCCGAAAATCTCACACCAATCTTCATAATGCGGAAAGAGTTTACCACGCAGCAGTTTGTAGTCTGGATTAGCCTACAAAAACAGCCAATACGATTTATAATCACTACTTCCAAAAAACAATTATAAAGGGTTTATGATAGAATTATGAACATACCCTCACTATACTTTCCCAGCTATATCCATCTTCGACAATAACCTGATGTGTTGTTGGGTCTACGGATACCCCGCTAATGCACATGAAATCAGATGTCAAATCATACATCTTCTTCCACACATGCAACATGGACTTCATGTGGAGTACAACTCGAATGGTGCTGCCTAAGACCTTCATGGCTCTCCTTTCACCAAATACGACAAGAAAAGTAGGTTTGAAACCACATTGGCTGTGCATCCCCTCTTACCAAGTTCCTTTGCAGCCTCGATCAACGCATATTGTTCAGAATTCAACCGTACATATTTCCTTTCCCTATGATTGCCACCGCTGCCTCCTTCTTCGCTGATGCTCTCCTTCTGTCTGTTTGGTGGTTTGGTAGGGTTTTCTCCTTACTGTTCCTCGTCTGATTGAACTTCATTCACAGCCACATACCCAGCCCGAATATCCAACGAGTCTGCCAAACTTCCATTATTTGTTTTCGAGCGCCTTCTCAACATAAATGGGGACTGAACCCCAACATCTGACGGGTAATCCTATAAACCTATTGCTAGAAAACAGAAAAACACCAACAATTGCGTAAATCACATATGCATAAACATGTTCCAATATTAATAAACAAGTTCCATTATTTTTACCATTCGAAAGGTGAGATATGTCCATTGGACTAGTCTCACTAATATCAGTAATTTGGGCATTTGTTACCTTCGATTTCCTATTGTTAGCCCTTAGTGTCTTATAACCACCACGCTTCATTTGCACAATTCATAAGCACACAAGATCTCGGGTTCGTAAAGAGGCGAATCCGGAAATGAGGTGTTTGTTGATTTGGGAATTTTTTGACATTATTTTTTTTTATATATTAGGGCAAGATGTAAATTAGTTGAAGTGCAAAATTATTTTCGTCTTTTAGCAATTGAATTAAATTTTTGTGGCGCCCAATTACACGAAACTGAGTGGATTCAGATAGCGCTCTAAATCCTAATTCGTTTGAAAAAATATGTGATTACGAAAGTTTGACCGGCGGAAATGATCCGAATCAATTTGGCAGAAAATAAGACGTCGCGTTTTTAAAACAGTCGAAATCAAACGCGATCTAACACAGTGAACGGAGCATTAAGGATAGAATTGTAACGACAGATTACGCTATTTTAACTTACCCTATCATGCGTGTGGCTTGAGGTTTTTTGGTGATGACGGGATAACGTTGGTTTGCCCAGGAGATATCCCACGTCTCGACGCAAATCTGGCACTGTAGCAGGATTACATAATCATCACTCCGAAGCCAGATTCTTCTCCTTCCACTTGTCGATTTCATTTCTTCTCATTATACCCATAACACGATCAAATAACAGCCCACCCTTGTATAAATATTCATTATCCAACTCTTTTCAGCCTTTGATGCTTCAGTTCTTTGACTCTTCTTCTTCAGTTCGAAGAAGAAGAAAACTCTTCTAACGCTGCAGTTTTGTCTATCGTTTCCCTTCAAATACACAAAGATTTCACAATCACTACAAAAATTTTCATTTGTGCGATTTGGGTTCTTGGTATTTCTTCTCATTCTCACAATATTTCTCTGTCGAAAACTCTTACGACGTTTAATTTCTCTTCTTACATTTCTATAAAATCGTTTGAGCTTTGAAAGTTTGGTGCAAGTTATCACATTGCATGCATAGAATAGGTTGTTATTCCTTTTGTTAATCCAAAAATCAGTTCGTTTGTTGTCCAAATATTTTCAATTTTGTGAAGTTTTATTCGAACTCAAGGGAAATATGATATATTTTTGCAAGTACACAACTTTTATGATATATGTCGGTTGTTAAATATGTTGACGACATTTGTTCGTATTGTGCAATCTTGTTGAAGGTAGTTTATGTTGGTTGTCAGGGATATGACATCTCATGCAATGAGGAGACGACCTTTGTATGCCCATGTTCGTTCCCTCATGGATTTTAGGAAAAGAACCAGATTTGATCATATTGGTATTTTTGAAGTCATAGACTTAGATCCTAAGGTGATGGAGTTGACACCTCCGAGAGATGAAGGAGATGCCCCACAGGATTAACCAGTGATCCACGTGGATGCATTTGTCCCTCGTGATGCTAATACTTATGTTCTTCCTTTTGCAATGACCCTTGCTAATGATAGTACTCATGTTCTTCCCTATGCAATAGACATTGCGAATGCTCTTGTTCTTCCCTCTACCATGGACCCTGCTGATGATTGTACTCTCGTCCTTCCCTCTACAATGGACCCTATTGATGATGATACTCTTGTTCTTCCCTCTACAATGGACCTTGCTGATGATCATACTCTTGTTCTTCCCTCTGCAATGGACCCTGCTGATGATGCTACTCTTGTTCTACCCTCTGTAATGGACCCTATGGATTGTTACGATCCCGGATCTTGTCGAGTAGAAATGATAGGATACAATTGAACTCAGATTGAGAAAACAAACCTAATGAACTTTAAGGGAGGACACTACCTATGACTCTAAGGAAGTACACCACCTTTGTGACTCAAGGAGAAACTTCATTCATAAACTTGATAAAAAATGAGTCTTACAAAACAACACTTAAATAGACAACAAAAAGGAATGAAAAACATCCAAGTCATAACTTCGCCTTCTTCAATGTTGGTTGATTGAGCATGTGCAATCAATGGCATGTCCTTTGTTTAGCTTAAGCCTTATGAAGATTAATACCTTGATGACCTTGAGCCTTGTTGTAGAGTAATGCTTTAGATCCCCTAATTATCACATTAATAGGATCCTAACATCACTCCCCTCTTGAACAACACGCTTGCCCTCAAGGAGAGGAGACAAAAGTGCATTCTAATTCCAAACCCGTTACAATAACTGAAAAGATAGAAGAATAAAATGTACAAGCTTCCTTTAGGTGGGAAGTAAAGCCATACTACTTTGGGACAGTGAGAAAAGATATTATCTAGAGTTGGTCATGCACCACATAAGAGAGAGCTTTCACTGTTCTCAAGGTAGCAATCTGGCTCTTCTAAAAAAGGTAATTGTAATGCTGAACTTATAACACTTTTTTGGCTAATACATTTTTTTGGTAAATCTGCTCCCCATTATGTTGTTCATAACACAACAAAGTAAACTCATATATTAAGGTAATGTAGACTAGGGTTGCAAACGGATCGGATCGGATTCGGATATTTTTTTCGGATTCGGATTTTGAAAAACAATAACCATAACCAATCCATTTAAAATCGGATAATTTTAATCGGATTTCG
>JAOYMZ010009343.1:0-21586 GCA_025802335.1 Pinguicula primuliflora
AAATTTTATTAATAAAAGCAATTATACATAACTAGCCCCAAAAGTGAGCGTAGTTCAAATCGTACAATTGCAGAACGGAAAAGCGATAAAAGGGGCCAATATTAATTGACCCAACCCATTCAAAATGGGTAGAGGGGGAATGGGCCAACCCAAGAATAGGGTTGGCCCAAACAATTTCGGCCCAAACCCAAAACCAATGGTTTGGGATTGGGCGCCGCACACGTATTGTGTGCGGCCTGTAGATACATCCGGTGCAGGGGAGGGGGGACCGGTGCTGGGGGGCCGTGTTTGTGAGTGCAGCATTTTGGGGGCCAGACTTGGTGGAATCGGTGCCGGTGGAAGCCAGATCTGGTGGTGCCGTGCTGGGTTTAGTGATGCCGGCCTGTGGATGGCGTGGTGGCGGAAATCCGTCGTCAACGTAGGGGAGAGGGCCAGATTTGGAGTTGCCGGTGCTGTGTGTCGCTGTTGGCGGCTGTATCTGGGTGCAGGGACTGAAGCAGCATAGGTGAGCTGGTGGCCGGGTTTAGGGGACGCCGGAAATGGAGGAGCCGGAGTGGGGTTCCACGGCCGAGGCTGTTGGGGCAGCAGCAGCTTGGTCGTCGGTGCTGGGGGGTCGCACGATGATGTGGTGCTGGCTGGCTCTAGATTCCGGCCACAGTTGGCCATGGAGATGGCCGGCCAGAGGGCCGCCGGTGTTGAAGCAGGTGGCGGCCGGCGGCTGCCTCTCAGAGGAGGAGCGCCGGCGCCCAGAGAGAAAAAAATTTTTACTTATGTTTTCTTTGGTATATGCTGAACCATCTCTTCAGTTTTCTTCTGCATCTCTTGAAGAGAGGTTATCTGATTATCTGACTACTCGATGGCTCAACTACTCCCTGATACTGAGCTCTGGGAGCTGGAGGCTGCAACTGGTGTGCATTCAGTGCACCATGAGGATTACTCCATGAAAAACCTGAAGCATCATTCCATCAGTAATTGTTCTGATACCCATTGTTCTGAAATCGTTGTTGCTGAATATAATTCAACTGCTCGACATCAGATGGAGGGGGTTCCTTGCAATGACTGAAATGGTGGCCAAGTACTCCACATAGCTCACAAGTTGGCTGGAAGACTGTATAAGTGTGAGGAGAAGGCTATTGTACTGCTGCCACGGGTCTGACCTGTGTCTGCTGCTGGTGATTAGGTGCAAACTGCGCCACCTGAGCTGTATGAACACTCAATGCTGCAGCTAATGTATCATTTTGGCTTTTACTCAGGATTTGCTGAGTCCTTCTTTGGCTCAATCTCTCCGTAGGCCATCTATAGCAATTCTGGGCAAGGCTCTCCATCAGTGTGCAGATCTGGATGTAAGACTTCTACATAAATGACCCTCCTGCAGCTGCATCCACATCCCTTCTTGTGTTTTGATCTAATCCAAAATATAAGGATTGGATTTCTCTCCAGTTTTCCAGTCCATTATCCGGGCAACTCCGTAACAAGCTCTTGAATCTTTCCCACCTTTCATAAATCGTTTCCTGAGGCATCTACTTGAATGTTTGGATTTCATTCATGATCTGAGCTATTCTGCTTGGGGGAAAGAAATGAGTGAGAAAAGCATTTCTCAGTCCCTCCCAAGTCTGAATGGAATCAGGTGGCTGGCTGTACAGCCATTCTCTTGCTCGATCCTTCAATGAAAAAGGGAACAACCTCAGTCAAATGGCTTCTTGATCAACACCTTGTATCTTAAGAGTGTCACAGATTTCTAAGAAAGCATCAACATGAGTGCAGGGATTGATGGACTCAACTCCTCCATAGGTAGAATGCTGCTGTAACAAGGCTATAGTTGAGGGTTTAAGCTCAAAGTTAGGAGCAGTAATGAGTGGCCTTCGGATTGTAGGTGCAACTGCAATGTCTTCAGGAATGGCAAAGGATTCCAGGGGTCAGTCATCAGGATTATGAGTTGCCTCCATCTCTTCGGTGTACTTAGTTCTGATGAATGAAGTTCGGACTCAAACTCACTTCCTCCCACAATTCCCACTTCAAAGCTTTCTGGTTGCTCACAGTTTTGAGCAAAACTAGAAATTCCAGATTCTAGCTCAGCTATTCTTGCTAGATTGTACCTCACAAATTCTAACTTTCCTTTCAGAGATCTCTTTCTGGCTCTCAGCTCCCTACTCTCTCTTTGTCCATGTGATTTATGATCAGCACCAACTCCTGGTATCATAAACTACAAGAGACAACAAAGCAGTAAGCAAGATGAGCCTCCATAAACGAAATAAAACAGTTAACAAAGATTGTGCTTGCAACTCAAACATGAAAAGGGGAAGCTACTTCCCGGCAACGACACCAAAAACTTGATGGGAATAATGTAATGTCATACAATTTTGCAAGCATACACAGTTGTTCAAGTAGTAAACCTTGGAAGAGCAAGGGTCATCTCCCAAGGAAGTAAATCCTAAACATGTTCAATTCATAAGCACTTTCAGGGTAACCGAGCATCATTTTGAGTTCTAAACTACTAGCATAAGTTTGAATAGATTAAATGCAACTGGACTAATTAAAGCAAGGGAACCAGTGATCAATTGAGGACAGCAACAATCTCAAGTGACTGAAATAGCAAGGAAATAGGATAAGGTTGGAGAATAGCTCAAGCCAAGGTAACTTACCTCAGTTTGCAAAACATCTACTCATTCATGCACTAAAGTTTCGCTTGTTTTGTTCACACCACAAGCCTCAAATGCAACCAAAGCTCACGGTCAAGATAATGGTTACTCTAGACCTTAACGAGTGGATTTCACCGGGCTCTGCCTCCACCAATCGTATTTTGGTGACTTGGAACTCATAAATGTGACTATCTCTACTTTGGCACCAAGAGTTAGGGGTAAAGACTCCAAGGACGATGGTGTTAGTGTGCCCTGTGTCGAAATCTGCCCTTGTGTTCTAGTTTTCGGGTAGATTCACTTACATAAATGAAGGACTCATGCACTAGAACTCATTCACAAGGAAATCAAGCACATTCATCTGAATTAAACAAGTTAGGACATTAGATACATGAATAATTCGAAATATGTTTACATAGTGAGGCTCAACCGAGCCCCAAGCCACGGGAAATTAGCTCAAGCTTGAAGCATGAGCTCGAGAGTTAATAAGTTTGGTACAAAATGAAGCCATCGCAACAGAAATTAAGCAAAGTAGAAGGTTCTCCCTTTCGGTTGAATGACAGCTGGAATGTTTCTTCAATTCTGCGTCTCGTCTCCTCCTCCGTGGTTCTTCTTCCTCCCTGTCGAATGTGTCTTCTCGGGTTTTTTAACATTCTGCACTCTCGGGTTTTTTAACATTCTACACTCTCGGGTTTCTTAACTCTTGTCCGAAGGATTAGGAAGGTGGGAATTGACCATACTACCCCTCCTTTTTGGCTTTTGAATGATTTGTGTTTCCCTCCAAAAGACTTGTGCAAAATGTAGCTTTTAGTTGGGAGGTGTAGACTTTTGGCCGAGAGTTCTTCTTGTAGAATTGCATCCAAGGTTTTGAGTTGATCCTTTGTGTCACATCTTGGCTCTTCTTTGCACCTTGAGTCCATTATCCACAATTCATGCCACAATATGCACAAAAGGGGTGGAAATGCATCAAAGTGTGATCTTGTAGTCCTTTTCTCCAATCTAAAGCAAATGAGCATAATTTAGTCCATAATCTAAGTGTTAGAGGCATAAAATGGTATAAAATAAGGTATAAAATAAACTCCAAGTGCGGGCTTATCAGTGAGCTTGATGAAGGTGTGCTATCCTATGACAATAGTGGGCTTGTAATGCCAATTATGTAGTTTCTTAGCAAGATGATCCCCAAAATCTTATCCAATAGATTAACACTAATTTTCCCTTACATAATATCACCGTAACACAACGATTTTGATAGAGGGAGAACCATAAGTGACAATACCTGATTGGTGGAAGAAATGGACAGAAGACAACAAGGTCACAATCTTGATATAAATCTTGATATGGAGAAGACATTTGATAGAGTCTCTTGGACATTTGTTTTCACACCGAATATATTTAGTAACTGGTTCTAATCTTTCATTTTGACACTTATAAAATACTATTTAATATTAGAGTTAAGTTTGTTGATGAAAGACTTTGACGCGAGAATTCCAAAAATGGTTACATTTTTTTCGACGAACCAAATTGCTTTAAAAAAACAGTACATGGTTACTTGTTAATGAAAAATAAGCTCGTTTGCCGTTCGTAATATTCTTACAAACCGTAAATCTAGAGTAATAGCCAGTAGATACAAATTTTCTCTTCAAATTATGAACCAACACATTAATTCTAGTGTCCAAAGCAAGATGAACTGGGTGATCGTTGGGGAAGAAGGATGCTCTAATACCTGCAAGTAGAGAGAGCAGTAATTTATAATCAAAGTGAAACTCATACCTCATTGTTCCTATTCTGCTTCCCTCATTTTTCAGCATTTCTGGACATGGGTTGAGCTTTACGTGTAGCCTATGGACTGTATGGATTCTTCTCTCAACGTAATAATAGTTTCTGTAGATATTTGGGAATCTTCAATTTTTTTGGCGCAACTTTATTTCCAGATGTCCCAAAGTATCAGGGGGAATCGGGTTTGTATTTTATTATCATAAACGCTAGGATAGCTATGTACGAATATTACAGCTCGGTAGTAGCTAATTTTTTATTAACGCGTAACCCCGTCCTTTAATCTAAAAAAAATATCAAGGGAAATCATTTTATACATGTATCTGATAGAGGCACCCTCTTTATATGTGCGCCAGGCATTTTGCCTTTGCGCTAGGTTTGTTCCATGGTTATGAAGTTGTCGCATATTTTCAAAATGTAACCATATATATAAGGCGAGTTCCCACTTGGAAAATAGATGGTTCACATCTAGGGATGACAATTTTATCCTGCTCCGGCGGGATGACCCGGACCCGCCTTGCCCGCGGTTTCGGGGCAGGGGCTGGAGACTTGCTCCGGACCCGCCCCACACAGTTATATTTATATTTATATATTTTTTAATCTTATTATTTTATTTATAACTATATTTTAATTATTTTAAATTTATAAATATTGAAAAAAATTAAAAACAAAGACCATAGAGAGAAAAATATATTTAAAAATGAGTAGAGTGATTTTTCTTTCAAAATTTTGATATTTTTTTCATTTTTCATTTATTTTTCAATTTTAACATATTTTTTTAATTTAATTTTTTTAAATGATTTTGGAGAGACGGGGCGAGTCCGGGTCCAAATTTAAAGCAGGCGGGGCGGACCTGGGTCTGCCTTGCCCCGCCCCGCCCCGCCCCATTGCCATCCCTACCTCAGTCTACAAAACCTAGATCCGTCCCTGAATGTAGTACTTCAACTAAACACTAGTATACGATTGTCTCACTCCGGTTTTCAATACAACAAAGAGCAATTATAAGAAAACTCGTGGTGTAGTGCAAAGCATATCTTTTAATTAAAAAACTGTTACTACTGCAAAAAGAGATAACCAAACATACACATCCGACCATCGCATCAATTGTACTCCACCGCCAGGGACAAATTCAGGATATGTAGACTGAGGGTGCTCACTTAAAAGTTATAAAAAATTAAACTACCATAAAGTACGTAAATAATAATTAAAATATACCTAATTTTAATTATTACACGTACAAGATATACAATGTTTTGTGAACATTTGCTTGATCAGCAGTAGTTGAAATCTTCTACTCGCCATTTTTTGAAATCTTTACAAAATATCTTCATTATCTATGCATAAGAAAATATATTCCTCAATATAGCACACCACACTATCTGTAACAAAATCATCTGTCATCTTGTTCCGAAAATAACATTTGATTAATTTCATCGTCGAGAAAGAACTCTCAACAACAGCTGTGGCGAAAGCTTTTTTCCATTTTCGAAAATCAATAGTAGTGTAAACATCATCTCAATTCTTATGACCTAAACCTTCACCAAATAGGAAGCAAGGATTTCTGAATCATATGTCCAGCCCGATTAGAATGCTCGGCGGCGGGAGACTCCGAGTCTGTAGTGACTGTTTTACCCAAGCTGACTTGTAGTTGCACAGATCCAATCCAAGTGTTGCTGAGAAGGCCAATTGTTGCACAGACTCCGGTTTAGTGTTTCTGAGAAGCTCCCAGTAAATGTTGCACAGATCCAATCTCAACAGAGTGCACCTTAGATATGTGCAACTGCAGAGGCCGAAATCACCTTCTGTCCTGAATCGGGAGCCGATGAGTGGCTGAAATATTGCATAGTAGGCACCCCGGTTTCTGAAACGAACATTACAGCCATCAATCGCTCTCTTCAAACATCGGGTTACACAAATTGTTGTGCCATATGTATTGAAGGTGGAGAAATTCTGCTCGACATCCCAGATTTGGCTCAGCAAGTCCAGTTGCTGAAAGACCATGAATGTATCAACCGTATTGGTCTTTACAAAATTCGAACATGGCGACTACTAAACGGTAAGCCAGCCCGACTCGTATCTGTTACCGTACGCGGAATGTCTCTACATTTTTTGACAGAGAAGCTATTTGAGACTCTAGTAGGAACATTTGGAGAGTTGATGTCCCTAGATGCGGACACAAGGAACCAGAAAAATATGACTTGTGGAAAAATGCAGGTCCTAACCACATCTTCATCACGTATTCAGCAGACCATCCGAGTGAATACAACGCACGAAAATTTCTCGATAACTATAACGGAAGATGAAGGGGAACCGAGTGTTTGGCACAAAACCTGGACATCTCTTGCAACCTCCAAGGCCCAATTTCGATGGAAGAGAAAAATTCCTGCTGCTGAATCTTTGAAACCAGGTCCTGCAGCTGTGTCTGAGGCTGAGGACATTTGGCATCAAGAATTGGAAAACAAAGTCCACAATCTGTGCCTCGAAAATTTGCTCCAACTGGACGAAACCAGAATTGCACAAACTAGGATATCACAGTTGCAGCAAGCTGATATTTCGGACTTGCAGCAAGCCACCACAGATTCAGACACTGAAGACAGGAGACAGCATCTCTCTCTCAACATTCAGAATGGACGCCAACAGCTGCCACCGGAGGTTCCTGCAGTCACGGACCCTGAGACAACCACGGCAACACTGCAGGTTGTTTCGGATGCACCAGAAGCTGCTCTGCCCTCAGCTCCAGCAACTGTTGGTGAAGCCCTAGAGATAGCACCAGTCCCTGAAATTCCAGAGATTGCACACAGTGCCTCCCCGGAAAAAGTGACCACCCAGCCAAGAAGCTGGGCAGACCGAGTTGAAGAAGGTGATTCGGACAGCCACCTCTTCCGGCAATCACTTGCACCCATGTCAGAGATCCGTCCCGTGCAGCCACTGCAACAAAAGATCTTGCTGGATCCAAGGGCTACACCTTTCTTCCCGCAACCTCAACAAACGGCCACAGAGCAGGATACCATGCCGTATATGTCAGACGGCTCTGCGGAATCCCTGTATGAGGTTTATGTCTCCAAAAACGGTATGAGTTTTGCAGAGGCATGGGCAGCAGAAAAAGGCACACTCAGCTCCGCCCCCGAAGGAGGTTTTTCCCTGAGCGACAACGATATGGATGCAGAAGAACTCCCCGCATGGTATGAAGAGCCAGAGCAATGTATCCCAGCGCCGCTGAAAAAGCCAAAGAAGAAAAAAAAAAGGCCACTGAACAGACCCCCAACCCAAGGCGTAGCCTGCGCATCCGCGGAGTACCACTGACTTAATTGTGACTCCGGTCCCAGTTGTGATTGTATTTTCCACAACTATGCTCATTTTTTGGGCTAGTCTGTAAAATCACTTTTTCTATCAATAAAATCAAAAATTTGGAGAAAAAAAAATAGGAAGCAAGGAAAATAAAAGGTGACATCAAGAGATTCACTATATTCTAACTAATCATGTTTCTCAAGCCATGTCTCTTGAAATGATCTTTTTTTGCCACTAAAATAAGTTTGTCAAAAATTACAACGTGGTTGCGTAGGACATCTTGCAACATAACGCCTTCTTAAATCAATATCTCATTTCAAGCCAAAAACCAACAATCATCCACACAGAGGGAAAACACACAAATTTTCTAACAAAAACAGCAAGTACTTGGAGCATCGAGTGGAAGAAACATCATCTGCTGCACAGAAGCAGCAAATACTAGAAGAGGAGCTACAGCAAGCAAATATGGAGTTCAATTCTCAAGCAGCAGAAATTGGTGATCTTAAATTTCATTCGAAGGAGAAGGATAAGGAGATTGCAGCTTCTGAAGTATCACTTATAGCTAAAAAAGAGGAAATTGCGAAGTTGAAGCGTGAATTGGTAAAAAAGAGTGAAGAAGCTTGGAGTGCTGGATCAGAACTAAGATCCAAAGAGAGCCTCCTGGATGAAGCAAACAAGATTGTGCAGAAACAAGAAGCTGAGTTGCAGTAGCTCGAATATATCAAAAATTCTTAACAGAGGAAGTGCAAGCCCTTCAATACCAAATGCAGATATATTACACTAAAACAACACAGACAATCAGGAATTCAAGAAACAATCAGGAAAGATTACATGGGTTGGTTTATGTGTTCGCCAACAGAGGCTCAATCAGGCAAATTCAAGTGAGGCGAGGCGAGGCACCTTCGGTGGTCTCGTGAAGTAAGTCGTGAAGTTGTCGCGAGGTTGACGGCGAGGGAGGTTGTCGTTGTCGGCGAGGGAGGATGTCTACGGCCCTTGCAATAGTCCAAACACCAACTTTAGGAATAAACGCAAAGGTGAAGCCCAATGTTTACATGTGTTTGCAACGATCCAGTAGTCTAATTAATTTTTCTCGGATGGGCTGGGGGTGCCTGGTGGCCCAATGTTTTCATATAAAAGAATTTTTTCATAAAAATTATTTTTTGGGGATGGGCTCGGGATGTCTGGGCTCCCCCAGGCATCCAGGCTCAACCGTCCATGTCCACGACACATCAGCCCATGAGACGTTATACGAGTGCTAGCCAACTCAGACCGAGAAACTATAAAAGTAATTTTATTGAACATATATTTTTGAAAAATAATCTTTAAAAAATGAATTACAAAAGTAACCTTCATCTTTAAATTAAATCAGCAATCGAATATACTTAAGTTTTTTTTGATGCTATGGGTATCCAAGTTCTTCAGGCCTGACTAATCCTAATAGGGTTCTCACGCGGCGACCCCCACCAGTGAACTGGGCGATCTGCGAGCCATAGCCCGAGGTTGTGACCCAAACGAGTTGTTGCTCCCAGTGAGATTCGAAACTGAATCTCCAGTTGTGAGATTGAGGTCCTCAACCACTAAGACAACCCGTCTGGGTTGAATATACTTAAGTTTACCATAGTAAACGTTGATACTAAACTTCCAACCAATGTAATTATACACATTCCCGCCAACCCCAACCAACGTTATGAGAATACGGTTGCCAAAAAATATAAAACAACATTTTTCTTCTATTCTTCTCCATTCTAGTCTAAATTTTTTCCAGAGACCGAGAGAGAAACTGCAGGCCTACCGTGATAGATCAGATCTAATATCTTTGAAGGTGCGTGTAATTTTGAATTCCAGTTGATTTATGGAAAATATTATTATGTTTGTGATATGGGTCATCCGTTTTGATGTTAGAATTTCAATTTTGTGGCCTGAACGTCTATTATCTAGGTTATTTCAGTAGATTCTAAGCTTGAGAATTAGTCAAAAATACAAGCATCCAAATTAAAATTTACGAGCATCCATATTAAAATTTAGGATCAGTCTTGACATCGTTTCCAAACCAAACCAAATCAAACTTACCCAGTAAATCCCTCCCTTAGGCAGGATCTGGGAGGGTAAGATGTACGCAATCATACCCCCACCCCTCAACAGGATGGAGAAATTGTTTCCGTGGAGAGTCTCAGCTCAAAAAAAAATATTAAAAAAAATAAAAAATAAAATAAATAAATAAATAAATAAAATTAATAGTAGTAATAATAGTAATTATCATAACAATGATAGAAGGAATAAGCATTTATAGCAGAAATAAACGACTTACCTCAACCATGCACTACTTATATCCAAAATAAAATAAATGCCTACAAAAATAGGAACAAACTAAGCAGATACAACACAATTAGGTGCAAATATACACTAGTATATCCCGCAAATTACTATCAGCCTAAAGATCCATAAACAAATAACTACTCTATACAATCCTATATATCTTTAGCCGTAATATGATGTCTCCAACTCGTTCTATCAGAGGTCATGTCCTCGGAGAGGTTTAATTCTACCAAATCTAACTGGATCTGCTCAGCCCATGTCCTCTTAGGTTTCCCCCGCCCTTGTCGCCCTTTGACTACTAATCCTTTGACTCTCCTGACCGGCTCGTCCAAACTCTTTCTGCGTACATGCCCAAACCATCGTTACTTACCCTCTCTCAATTTGGCACTTATAGATGCGACACCGAGTATGTCTCTAAAGACCCCATTTGAAATCTTGTCTAATCTCGTGCGACCACACATCCACTTTAGAATCCGCATCTCCGTCACTTCAAATTTATGCGCACGCGACAGTCGCATAACCCAATACTCTGACCCGTAGAGCATTGCCGGTCTTATAACCGTTCAATAAGTCTTGACATCGTTTCGACGCAAGGATTTTCAAAATTGATATTACTTTTTTATTTCGGAGTCCGGAAATTATAAAAAATCCTAGGTAACGAAAGCTTCTATCACGAAGTATTTCTATAAAAAAATAATAAAGTAAATTTTTTTTGCAAAACATGTCCTCTCATTTTTTGATTAAGCGCCCCATTATTTTTATATAATCCATTAAATGAAGCTGCCCAACTCGTTCCTTTTTAGCTTAGCCTGCTGCGATCTTAGCTGCTAATATAATTGCTTCCTCCCAAATCCATTATAAGTCAAACGGCCAAAGAGTGGCTAGAAATGGGTGGGTTAATCTTATTGAACATTTGTTTTAGAAAAGTAATCATATGAAAAATGCATTTCGTACTTAATTATTGCTTACGATGGATAAGTGGACCTGTTTTTTGCTTCTTGATAATAACATGATACATAATAGTTGGAGAGATTGAATTGTATTTGCCTCTTGGCACCAGAGGGTTGTCTCACAACCAGGTAATTGGATGTCGCTTTATTCTGTTTATGGACTGTTTTGCTCCAGTTATTGTTTTTTTTTGTCAAGTTTCTCCCGCTATTGTTAATAGAAGAAATCATGTCTCGTTTCCGTGAATAATTTTTTGTTTACATTTGGTTAAATTATGCAATACAAATTTTGGAAGAGTTTAATTTTGCAACAAAATCCTTAAGATTAGGATGCCTGTATGTATCAAATGTGTTCATCCGCACGTTCCATGAGGATTTTCATCATGACATTATGTAATTTTCTATACTCTTCAATTTATATTTACATGTATTTATGTAAATCACAAAATGCGGTTTATCATCTTTAAACCGTTATATTTTAAAGAGAAGGCATTCATTGGAAACAGGGTTATGTCACCAAGGAAAAGATAAAAAGATTTAGGAACGAAATAAGAAGCTGAAACTTGATGAAAAGAATCATTGAGGCCCTGTTTTCAAGTTCTACTGAAAAGTTGCTTTTGACTTTTGAGAGGGCTTTTAAAAAAAGGTGATTTTATAAGGAAGTTATAAAGTGTTTGCAGTGGGGGCTTTACTGTGGCAAAAGTTAAAAAAAATTAGTGTGACAAAATGGATATAATACGGGGAAATTTTTGGATATTTTGGTATTATTGATTTGTATATGGACAAAATTATCTTAAACGTGAATTTTTAAATAATTACAAAATTAACATTGCCTTAAGCCTCCCATAAGCTACTCTAAGGGAGTTTTTGGGTTTTGGGCTTTTGGGAGCTTTTTCATCGTTAGTCCACCGCCAAAAGCCAAAATCGCAAATAGTGTGAAAAGGGCTTCTGCGATTGAAAAGCCAAAAGCTGTTTTTCAGCAGAACTTGCAAACAGGACCTGAGACAGGCAAACTTGCTCACCTGCAGCAACTAAGAAATGAGTTGGAAATAGTTGCAGAAGGGAACACTGATTGGAGACCACAGAGGTGCTTCTTGACTGAGGTAAAGGAACAGATACAAGCCCTACAAAACTAGGAAGAAGAGAATTATAGACAAAAAGCAAGAGAAATGTGGCTGAAGCAGGGTGACTCAAACACTGTGTACTTTCACAAGAAAGTTATTGGCAGAAGGGCAAGCCCTACAATAACAGGAATCTGGGAAGAAGGAACTTGGAAAACTGAAGTAAGAGAAGTGAAAGAATGCCTGAAAAAAAACTTTGAAACCAGATTCAATGAAACAAAATTTCAAAGGCCAAAGCTGTCTGAAATTGAGGCAAAAAGAATGTGTCAAAGGTCAAGTGATTTACTGAGCAGTTCCTTCACTGTAGAGGAAATCATTCGTGCAATTCAAAAGTGTAATTGAAACAAAAGCCCGGGACCGAATGGGACCAACTTCAATTTTGTTAAGCGCTTCTTATCCGTGTTGGAAACAGATATCATTAAGATGGTTGAAGATTTCTATGAAAGAGGACAGATTACATGAGGCTTAAATGCAACGCACATAGTGCTATTTTCAAAGAAGGATATTCCATTACAGGCTAGTTATTACAAACCTATCAGTTGGGTGGGTGTCATGTAGAATACCATAGCAAAAATTATGGCAGGAAGATTGAGTCAAGTTCTTGATGAAGTAATTTCACCCACACAGAAAGCATACATTGGAAAAAGGTGGGTAATGGATGGAATTATTGTAACTAATGAAGCCATAGGTGAGATAAAACACACAAGGAAAGTTGCTTTTATACTAAAAATTGACTTTGAGAAAACTTACGATATGGTGAACGGGGGATATTTATTGGACATGGCAGAGAAGGTTGGAATTCCAAACAAGTTCAGGAACTGGATTTCAGTATGTTTAGCTTCAGCAAATACTTCTGTGCTGGTCAATGGAAGCCCAACAACAGAATTCACACAAACTAGAGGGTTGAGACACAGAGATCCAATGTCTCCGTTTCTCTTTCTCCTAGTGGCAGAAGGTCTATCCCTACTTCTGCACTAGGCTGTCTCTATGAAAATGTATGACCCTTTGCTGATTGAAAAAGATGAGGTTCACTTATCTCATCTACAATTTGTCGATGATACCATACTCTTTGGCCAGGAAGAACTTAAGATGCATCAAAGCAATACTACCAAACTTTGAGATGGTTTCAGGTTTAAAAATCAACTATGAAAAATGCAGTTTTATTGGGTTGAATATGGAAAGTGAAGAGGTTGGTAGAATGATAGATTACATGAACTGTTCAACAACCAAGTTACCAATGATCTATCTAGGCATGTCAGTGGGAGACAACCCGATGAGGATAAAAATGTGGCAGCCAGTCATAGATAGGTTCCAGAAAAGGTTTGAAAGATGGGAAAATTCCGCACTAATGGTTGGAGGAAGGACTGTTTTTATTAACTCTATCCTAACGTGTTTGTCGTATTACTATTTCACCTTATATCGAGCACTTAGGATCGTTATCAAAACTCTTGAGAGAATCCAAAAATAAAATTCTGGAATGAGAGAAAAAAACAGAAGAAAAACACAGGATAAAATGGCACAAAATCTGTCAACCTATTCTTGCCGGTGGATTAGGTATCAAAGTCTTGGAGGCCTTCAATCAAGCAAAGATTGGCAAATGGGGATCAAGAATCACTGAGGATAACAACCCTCTTTGGACTAATCCTGAGATCCAGGTATGATAGCAATGGTGGCATCAAAGCAGGAAAAATACGAGAGCTGAGGTCCCGAGTTCTACATTCAGTGTTCGAGAAAGCGCTAGGCGGATCCTGGACGGTCAGGGCCCGTTTAGTGCCTAAGCAGGCTTTTAAGCGGCCTAAGCGGTAATTCGGGAGGGCAACATACTAGCACTTAGGCACCGCCTAAGCGGCCTAGGCGACCTGGGGGGGGGGGGTCAAGCTGCGTTGTTATGTTTTTTTTTTTGTATTTAAAAACTTGTATTGGATACCAACCGAAGGTTATGTACATATTTACAAAATGTTTTTGCCAATCTAACCTATGAAATCCTTATCCTCCATGCGAATACCTCCAACCAGCAATGAGAGTTTCAGTCATCTCTCTTGGTTGCTTGACTGAAAATGTGAGAAGTTGACATCCTCAGAAAACTTTAGGGCAATTTCACAGTAAGTACATGTTCTTCATGTTGCAAAGATAAAGCATGCAGATGCTCCTGCTCTGATGGACAGAACCTGGCGAATTCACCATCACCCAACAGCACAATCAAGGCAAGCAAAAAAGAATAATTTTGTTACTGTGTTGTTATGTTGTTGATTTAGTACTATTGGAAGTATATATGTTCACTTATGTGCGTATATGTAAAATTGCAGCTATTTGAAGTATATGTTATTTGAAGTACATGCACATTTACTATCCTTTTTTTGGATAATTTAAATTTGTATTAAAATGTGAAAAAAAACATCTTTGTACAATATTTACTTTTTCCTTGGTCCAATTTCAGCCCATGGGTTCTAACTAAAATACTAGAAACGCCGTATAAGGATTGATATCTTTGCTGGAATTAGGTTGTTCCACACTTACACTTACTATCCTTTAAACATCCCTCATCTACCAAAAATTTTACCAATTTTTGGAATGTTTTCTTTTTTTTGACAATTGAAAATTAGATTTTATTCGAACTAAAAACAATTTGATATGTACATATATACACAAATCAGATTTTCCTTTCTCGGCTAAGTCATCATCTTCACCTTCATTCATCCGTCAGTGCCGCCGTCTTCATTTCTCAGAGGTTTCGCAGGATGAGGCATGGATCATTGATCCAGAATTCGACGGGTACAAATATTTCTTTTCTTGGTCTTCAATTTATACCAAAACCATAATTAGAATTGGATTGTGTGGATGATTTGTTTGCTCTGTTCAATCTTGCCGGAGATCTGACATCTATTCCTTCTGTGCCAGATATGTCAAATTGTTGCCGCCCAAATTGGTGTCCAAACTCTTGCTCCTATACCAGAAGGTCGCCGGCAGCAAATTCTTCTTCTGTTGGCCCTTTCGATGCAGCAGCAGGTAATTTTAGCCATTGCAAGATAATATTCCAAATTTCAATGGCTTTTGTGCATTCCAGAAATGTGTGCTCATTTGTTTCATACTGCTCCATATATAGACCACATAGCAAGGATTGCTGATCCAGAATTATGTTTTTGCTTTGCAGATTCTGCTTAGTAGGTAACCTGTCCAGCTTCATTCGCCATGAGTGTATTGATACTTTTGTAGGTATGAATTCATTCCACACTGACTTTAGGTCATTGATTATCTCTTGACTAAATGCCACTGCTTGATAGTTGATCACTGCTAAGTATCCCTCTTGAACTGTATAGTGTCCTTGATTTCCTCCTTTGCAAAACCAGTGATCATTTGTGTGTTCCTGCAATGTAGTATTAGAAAGCAGGATTTGTAGATTTTGTAGATCATTGTGTTCTAGGGCATTCAGATCTCATTTCCATTCCCATGTGTAATTCCAGTAGCTGTCAATCCATTCACCGTGTTGAGCAATTGAGAATCCTTTTGTCCTTGTTTTTCTGTGAAACCTTGGAAACATCTCTGTTATTTATTGATCTCTGACTCATGTATCAGTCCAGAAACAGATTGATTTTCCATATCTTGCTTTCATTTCCCATTGAGTTGTGAACCAGTCTTCGAGTAGAATGATTTGTAAGTCTTTCCACCAATAGGATTGAGACCGTGGCCCTCTCCTTCTTCCTCTTTGTGTTGTTGGCTGAACATCAGAGTTGAGCAAGGTCCTTAATCTTCCAATTTGTAGTCTTCCTTCAGCAGAAATTTGGACAACCTAGACAAACAGAATTTGCAAGACATGATGCTTTTACTCGCTAATACTAATATGCAGGAACATAGAGATGACATATGGGAAGCACAAATCAATGAACATCAAGGCAACAATGTCAAACATTACTATCTATTCTTGACGAGTCAAAAGCAACAACCATGGACAATATAAGAATAACAAGATCTGTGCAATGCAAGATGCAACATGGTTCCGCTGAGCATTAGGATATTCATTTGAGAAATGATGCAAAACAGATTGCCAACGCTAGAAAATAGAGCAATAGCTATTCATTTTTATGCTATTGAATTCATAAAAATGGTACATGCCTAACCAATTTCTAGCCATAATTAGGTGATTGTTTTAAATTTTATTTTGAGTTGTTGAATCAAAATATATCACTGGTTCTGAAATCTAACATTCCAAAACTAATCACACATATTATAACGGTAATCCTAAATTTACTGTTTATTTTGGGTTAAAAAATAAGACATAATAGTGACAAATTTTTTATAACAATGAAAATGAAATAAATAGAATTGTAAAATAAACTAACAAAATGGTTAGAACTATTAACACGGTAAGAAAGTATGGTAACCACTAAATAATGAAATATATCAGAAAAAAATAATATGGAAACTAATACTTATATAATAATCAACACCATAGATTTTTTTTTTTTTTTTTGCAATTGTGCACGTTATTACTGTATGCATGTTTCATTAATTACATCAATTTTATTCCCGTCCTATTAAAGTAGCAATTTTAGAAGTCTAGCAGTAATTGCAAGAAACCTCATAAATAAACATGAAAAAAATTAGAGCAAGGCTAGGTGTACCGACAAAATCGTTACCAAATTTCGGTACTCTTGCATTTTGGGCACCTTCTGGAAGCCAAAATTATAAAGTAAGACCGTTTGAAGAATCTTCGCGTCGAAATAATGTCAAAACTGATCATGAATTTGGTTTCAGCGACTTCGGGTCAAAAAAAGTTAAACCCTATTAAATAAGTATTTTAAGAGCAATAAACTTAACTCTAACCTTAAACGGTGTGTTACGAGCATACAAATTAGAATTTAGGACCGGTCCCAACATCATTTCAATGCAATGATTTCCAAAACCGGTCTTACTTTATATTTCGGAGTCCAGGAATTATTCAAAAATTCTGGGTACGGTACAGGAAGTATTTCTATAAAAAATTATAAAGTAAAAACTATTTGCAAAACATGTCCTCACATTTTTAGATCAAGCCCCCCATTGTTTTTATATAATCCATTAAATGAAGCTGCCCAAGTCGCCCCTTTTTTTAGCTTAGCCGGTTGTGATGGTAGCTGCTAATATAATTGCTTCCTCCCAAATCCATTATAAGTCAAACGGCCAAAGGAGTGGATGGAAATCTCTTGGAGGCTACTAAGGCCTTGGAAATCTCTTTAAATTCACCTAACTCATTTAATCAACAACCTCTTTCTTTTCTAGATATCAATTGAAGCGGAACTTCAGAAAACAGGGGAGAGAGTAATGGCTCAGCTCCTATAGAATAGAAATGGGCCCATTGAACTAAACAACAACAAGATTTTCAGTAAGATATTTTACTATTAACTTAAATGATAGTTGTTCTTTATAATTGGATACTAGAATGTTAATTGAAAAAATGTTACTTGCTGTTACCGTGAATGCATTTTCTGCTTTTTGCTTGAAAGGATTGTTATGTCCCTTTTCATTATTAGCATCAGGACTAAGAAAGCTACCTAATGCCATTGGTTATGCCCCATTTCAGTATGATGTCTCCCTTTAATCATCTTAGCGAGTGACCATTTTAGAATTTAGATATAGCTCATTTGGCAAATTTTCTTCCCACGGTGTCAGATGACTTTTTGTAATTTATCATGCACCGCTCTTACGAAGCTCAGTAACAATAAAAATTGGACTTCGGAAGTCTATTAGTTTAATTTTCGAATTAAACTGTGATTATGGGTCACCAGATGTTGGAAGCCCGATAATAATAAAAAGCGGACTTCCGAAGTCTGGAGGTTTATTATTAATAATCTAAGAGACAATTTCTTCCACATGTAGATGAAACTACTAAACTTAAGTTTGACTTATGATTGTCGAAGAGGGGTTGACCTAGTGGCACTAGTAGTGACAATTGCACTCAAATGTTATGAGTTCAAATCCCCTCAGCGACATGAGTCTGTCACATATGGCTTGCCAAGTGTGGTTTACTTGTCTACCATAATTTGCAAGTTATTGCAGTAGGGCGTTGGGTTTACCTACCTCGGTTGGGTTTCCTACTTTATCAAAAAAAGTGACTTACGTGAATAATGTGGTTACATATTCCTAGCCATTTAGCCATTCAGAATGCCTCTATGTGAGATGGTTATGGCAACAAGTGCTAATGTGGTTACATATTCCTAGCCATTTAGCACCAGCACCGACACAAGAGGTATTCATGTCCAAGAAACCGGACATGGAATGCAATATGGGCTGCAACAAGCTGGATGATCTGGTTCTGCAGAAATAGAACTCAGTTTGAAGGAACCAAAATCAAGCAAGGGGAGCTTCTTATGAAGACACAAATTATTCTATGGAGTGGTTTGGAGCCAGGGCACCGAGGCTAACGTTTATACATTCGTTAGCACAATGGATGACCGTCCTGGTAACATGTATGCTCTGGTTGTAGATATATTTTGCTGAGCATGATATCTGGGAGGCCTTTATTTAGTTATGAAATTACGAAACATTTTCACATTTTTTCAATAAAATTTTCGCTTATCCCAAAAAAATATGCTGACGTCATTACACCTTCAATGGGTTTTGGAGCTGGAGAATCAAGGGGAAGCGGGAACTCAATTTTTTGAGCCACATGAACTCGGTTGAAAACGAAGGAGCTCCAAAATTAAAACCCCTCAATTCCAATGTCACATATCACCCAAACCAAACAGAATGAAAGAAACGTGGTCATTTTATTTATACACAAAATAAAACGACCAATTACTGTTTTTTTATGCCTTAGCGGCCCAATCACTGAAAATTGTAATGGGAAATTGTTTTTTAATACAAAGGGAGGCCAACCGCTAATACACAGATACCGCCACTAAGATGATCACGGAGGATCAAACTGAAATCTAGTATCACAAAGTCTTCCTGCCAATGAAAAGGGCAAGGCTACAACTCCCTGAAATGGAGCCTAGCCGGATCTCCTTGGCCAGTCCCCCTGCTGTGGCCCTAGAAGTGCTTGAATGTCCGGCTATGTGTCCTAGGTTACTACATCGGAGGGATCAATTGAAAGATCAGCTGGTCCAATCAGCTCATCCACCCCAAATGGTTCTTGAAAGAAAATAGAAAGATGCCGTGAAACATTTGAGAGTCCAGCATTTGCAAGTTGATCAGCCCACCCATTTGCACTCCGAGACACATGCTTGAGCTCATATGCATCAAAGGAAGCCAACTTTCGATGCAGTAATTATAACAGACTTGTTGCCATCAAATTGACATGCTGTCCGGCCAGTAAGTCAATGGCCATGACACTATCTGACTGGATTAATAGTTTGCATCGTTTGTACGGGATGGCAATGGTTAGCCCGTATAACAGGGCCCAAAGTTCAGCTGCAACTACTGAGCATGAGCCAATCCTGATGGTGAAACCTAGGAGCCATTCACCTGAAGAGTTACATAGGAACCCTCCACAAGTAGCAGCTCCCGTGCTGCGAACAACCGCAGCATCCACCGAAAGATAAACGTTCTCCTCGAATGTGAATGATGCTGTATCAGCCTAGGTGTGGGCTAGAGTAAGATTGTTGACTGCAAGCCGTGGAACTAGGTTGATTGCACTCCTCTTCCGTGTGTCCATAAGTATCGCATGTTGAGCTTCACAAAAATAAGCCTGCACAGATGAGCTTAAACTATGGTTAGATACAGATTTAAATTGAAAAACTTTATCATTCTCGCTGGTCCACAACTTCCAGCAAGTTGTTGCAAAGAGCGCACACCAATCCTTAGGATGCTTAGCGGTAGAGATGTTATCCAGTATCCAGTCCCTGCAGTTGACAGTAGCAAAAAAAGGACAGGGTATGGGTAACGTTAGAGATAACCATAGTTGCCTGCTTCTGGTGCAATCCCTTAATATGTGCAGGATGGTTTCATGAGCTGGACACTGGCTGTAATTTGGAAACTGCGAGATGCCCCGCCTATGATGCTCCTGATTTGTCCACAATGCACCATGATTCCATGAAGCACTCGCCAAATGAATAACTTGATATGTTCCATTGTCTGAATACACCAAACCTGTGTCCATGGCAAAGTTACTGAATCCCCAAATGGGAAAATGACCCGGGACAAAGCGGATGCACAGGAGAAGAACCCATTAGCAGAATGCGCCCATGAACGGATATCATGTCTAGCCACAGGATGAGGAGGAGGAATGGCCAATATCTTATCAACAAGGATTGTTGGCAAACAGGAATATAGTTCAGCTTCATTCCAGTCCCCGGAAGCCAGACAGAAACTAGCAACCAAACGATCCAGATCGAAATCCGAAAGAGAGATCAGTGCATCATAGCGAATGGGCTACTCAAAAGGATACCATGTATCCTGCCAGAATAGCACATTGCACCCATCACCTATCACCCAGTGAGTGTGCTGCTGTGCCATGGGAATATTTCCTCTTATCAGCCGCCATATATGAGAACCCGAATGCTTTAACATCTGCTCATCAAGACTTAATCCGTGAAGATTATATTTTGCTTTGAATACCTGCACCCAGAGCTTGTGCGGACATGTAAGAAATTCCCATGCTAACTTTAGCATGAAGGCCTTATTTGTGTGCCTGAAGTTCTTCAAGTCGAAACTCCCATGTTCTTTTGCTAAACATACAGTGTGCCAAGCAATCATAGGAGGCTTTGGATGATCCGGGGTACTTTCCCACATAAAGTCTCCAACTATTTTATATCACACACTGAGACCGGAAAGTTAGCTGATTGCATCGGAAAAACAGGAATGGCTCCCAAGACAGACTTACTGAGGACCAATCTTCCTGCTAGGGAGATCTTCCTAGATCGCCATGCCTGAGCTCTTTTATCCACCTTAGTGGTACAGCTTGCAAAGGCTCCTCTGGAAATCCGATTATGAATAAGGGGCACGCCTAAGTAACGTCCGAGATCATTCACTTTGGTTATCCCCAGCACTTCCTCAATATTCCGTTCGACCTGGATGGATGTGTTCGGCAAAAACCAAAGCACTGACTTAGCCCGGTTAACCGTCTGTCCCGAAGATTTGGAGAAAACTTCCAACACCCCCTTAATTATCCTAGCTTGGTCAACAGTTGCTTCAGCGAATAGCAGAAGATCATCTGCGAACATTAAGTGAGTCAATGCAAATTTCTGACGACCAAAAGAGAGTGGCTTCCATATATTAGCAGCTTCCATTGCGCTTATCAAATGTCCCAACCGTTTGATGAAAACCTAGAGTGATATGCAAGTATACATAGTCATCAAGTAGTAACTATACTAATGAGTAAAGGTCATCTCCACAGGGAGTAGATCTAACCCACACTAATCAAACACAAACTCAGAGTAACCAACATCATGATAAGTTTTCACTAACCTAACCAAGATGAAAAACAACCTAAAATACTAAGCAAGATGCTAATATGATCCAAGAACATCAAACATCCCAAACTAGTGCCATTTCATAAATCATCCGAGAACAAAGATGCCAAAACCAATAT
>JAOYMZ010009354.1:0-14086 GCA_025802335.1 Pinguicula primuliflora
TCTAAAGGAAGAAGATGGGATTTTAATATGGAGAGTAAGAGAAGATATTGAAGTTGGAGAAGGTGAACATAAATGGCACAAAGAAGTACACTTTCATGTTCACTATAATCGAGAGTCGAGGGAAACCAAATGCACTTGTCGGAGGTTTGAGTTTAGGGATATTGTATGTAGGCATATTATTCCGATGTGGTCTGAATTAAGACTTGAATATGTGCCGGATACTTATATCCTAAGGCGATGGAGAAAAAATTTAATTCGGAGTCATACACAAGTTAAAGTGAGTTATGTAGGCCGAGAACGAAGACCTGAATGGACACGATATGATACCATGATGGAACGCATGTGTAAGATTGCTGAAAAAGCCATGTTATCTGATTGGAAGCGTGATAAGGTGTTGGCTAAGTTGGAAGAATTAAATATGAAAATTGAAGGATTGAATGAAGATGAAATATTTATGACTGAACCTCCTCAAAAACATTCAAAATTTGTAGATGATGCAACAATTTCTATTAGTGATCCAACTAAACATACTCGGAGAGGAAAACAGCAAGCAAGTCGAAGAAAGTCAATGAGTGAGAAGATTGTGAAGCAAGCAAAAGCAAAACCAAGTAAAGCAAAACGAGGTTGAACCCCGAGTAATGAACCTGATGAGATTACACGTAATGTAATGGTATGTCAACCACCTTGGAACTTCTTTTTTCATATGTTATTTGATTTGCTTATTTATTGAAGGTCTGAAATGTAATGTGATGTATACACATTGAAGGTCTCAAATGTAGAAGACTTTGGTACGATGTGTAGCTTATTCACCCAAGAGAGTGTGAATTTAGCAAATGTGAGTTTCTTTGACTTCATTTTTATTGTTAATTTTTTATTGATGATCCTACTGATGTTAGCTCTGTAATGCACTGGCGAAGGGGTATCGATTGATATTGTATGTATTGGTTGTTGATGAATTTTTGATATGGTATGTACTGGTGTTACAACAGAATTTTTGATATGGTATGTATTGGTTGTTGGTGAATTTTTGCTATGGTATATACTGGTGTTACTGATAAATTTTTGCTATGGTATGTACTGGTGTTACTGATGAATTTTCGCTATGGTATGTACTGGTGTTACTGATGAATTTTTGCTATGGTATGTACTGTGTTACTGATGAATATATAGGTTGCTGATACTGATGAATATATTGGTTGGTGATATGGTTGCTGATACTGATGAATATATTGTTGTATACTTGCTGATACTGATGAATATATTGGTTGTTGATATGGTTGATGATACTGATGAATATATTGGTTGTTGACATGGTTGCTGATACTGATGAATATATTGCTGTATACAGAACCTAAGCAACAGGCTCCTCCGAATATGAAACAGTAACAATGCCAACATTTAGTTCAGAAAACCAGTAATAATGACAACACTGAGTCAGAAAACCAGTAACACTTTAGATTATAATCAGTAACAATGCCAACATTTAGTTCAGAAAACCAGTAACAATGCCAATACTGAGTGCAAAACAAATTATTTCCATGAGTTAGCTTGCCGTACTCCTCTGTATGATAGATTTTGGGACCTCAGTAGCCATACATCATTGTTGCTCCCCAAAACTTTGCATTTGAAAGGTTTTAAAATATGAAAACCAGTTACCCTGCCCAATTTTTACGGAAGTAGGTCCCAAATTAGTGAAAGTCTTCGTAAGCTGAACTGCGCTGAGTCTTTGATTCTCATCGAACACAGGTCCCCAAAGATCTCCAGAGGTCTTCTAACCACCTTCCCCGTATTTATCTGCCAGAGTTCCGGCCTGTATATAGAAGCATCAGCTCGCATATCCTCAGCCCGATCTCTAAACGACGGATGTCATGGAAATCTACAACTCACAATCAATACATCAACATCACGAATTGAACTAATGGATCAAACTAGTACAAGATGAAAAGGTTTAGCTATACTTAACCTAGATTTGATCAAATCCATGGTCAGCGGCTCCAGATCCATAAGCTTGGCGTGCGATGCATATATCTTGCCGCATATCGAAACCCGTTGAAAATTGAGGGCAAAATTACTTCATGTCCTCCCAGGAGAAAAAGGAATTCTTACAAGGAGAAAAGAGAATTTTGGGTCATACATTCAATTGTGCAGAAGAGAAATGGGATAAGGAATTCCTGTATGGGAAAGAGGAAATGAGGATCTAAGGAAATGTGAAAGAGGAAATGAGGAATTCCTGGGGGCAAGAAATGAGGAATTCCGGTGGGAAATTAGGAAATGAGAATACGTGGGAAAGAGGAATGAGGGTTAAATTTTATTATTTAAAATGAAATAATGACGTGGCAAAAAAAGAGTGTCCAATTCGTATGCCAAGCCGCGTGACCCATATCATTCCTGCTGGTTTGATGTGTTACGTCGAGATCTCATGGATTACATTCTTTCTTTGTAATAAATAGTGTTAACAAAATATCTATATGACTATATTATTTCTAGAAAATAAATTCAATCCCAAACAATGCATCTTAATTAAAAATTGTTATGTGTCGAATTATATTTGTAAGCGTTAGATCAAAATACGACTACAGTACTCAATTTCTCCATCAAAATTGGATGTTGTTCCGTTCTTTCAGTAGAACTTTGGGCCATCTGGCACGGCCTATCCTTGATACACTCTGCAGCGATACAGAATATTATCACTCTATCTGACTCCAAATCTGCTATTGAACTCATAGTAGGCCAGCAAAGGGATCTCCTCAATGCAGAGGTGGCTAGGAGGATTTGTGAGCTGATGGTATCTCTTGACTAAACTGCTATATATCATATTAACAGAGCCCACAACTCAGTGGTTGATTCTTTAGCAAAGGTTGACCTATTGTCTACTTCTATGGAAATGCATATTTCCTATGTGCAGGTCTCTTCCAAAGAATCGGTGGTCCCCCTATCTACTAGGCCTTCAAGCTCCTTTCTGTCCACGAGTCCAAACCAAGAGACCATCCCCTGGATAAACCCTCTACGTTCCCTTTTGATCCTCCCTGAAAGGGAGTGCGCCCTTTCTATCTGGCTTCTTTAGGCCTCTCTTGTATGTAAAAAAAAATACGACTATCACAATCAATTGATAAAATTTTGTGGATCGGTATAAGATGTCGGGTCTACTTAAACCCTTGAATTGATATACATCAAAACACTAACCCTAAAGGCACCATGAATGTTTTTTTTTATCAAGACCATGAATGTTTTTAATCAGACTGGGAGTGATGCTGTGCTTATACCACCACACACTATGCGGTGGTCCGATTACGTTGTCGTTTTACATTTTTAAAAATTAAAAAAAAATATTGATTCATTTTCAACCACCGCATGCCCCGCCCCCGTTTTGAATGGGGGACATAGAGAGTGCCAAACGGGTCCGGGCTAAATGGGCTTTCCGCTCGGACCGGACCGTTTAACCCATTTCGGAAAACGGGCGGATATGGGCGGGTTGAGTGTCGAAAACGGGCGGTCCGAGCTTTATCCGTTTAACAAAACGGGCAGTACGGTTTTTTACAACGAAAAACGGGCGGATACGGGCTTTATCCGTATAACCCGTATTTATGATTAAATATTTTTAATTTATTTTTTATATAAATATATGGGCATATACGGGCCAAACAGGCGGGTAAAACAAGCCAAACGGGTAAAACGGGCCAAACAGACGGATAAAATGGGCCAAACGGGCCAAACAGTTACAGATAAAATGGGTTAAACAGATGGATACGGACTAAACGGGCTAAGCCTGTATCCACCCGTCAAAAAAACGGTCTGATCTAGATCGGACAAAAAATAAAACGGACGGACTTAGGCCCACTCATTTTTCTAAACAGTCCGATCCGACCGCAGCCCACCGAACCGTTTAGAAAAATGGACGGACGGAGGGCCCGCCCATATGCCACACTCTCGGGGACACAAGGTTCCTAAGTTGAAATTTCTGATCATTTCCCTAATCGAAATTCACCCTTTCTTATGCGACAGGGAACAAAATGGCTTGATCGAATTGCCATTTTCGATCGCCGACACAATTTGATTACAGGGTCTGCACATGTTCTATTTAATCATTATGAATCAAGAATTCATGATTAAACAGATCCAGATAAGAAAATCTTGGGCACAACCATCGAATCTGTTCTTGTCTTTTCGAATATTGTCTTGTCTGCTTTATCTTACCGCTTTCGGCATTCTGCAGTCTTCCTCTTAAAGCATGGGAGTTACAATTTGATGCCTTTGCTTTCTCTCATCTCAATTGTAATCGTCAAAGAAGAGACGGGTTTGCTGGTCTGGGATGGAAATCGGTACCAAATTCAAGAGAATATGTGTTTTCTGCGGAAGCAATCCAGGATACAGGAAAATCTTCAGCGATGCTGCTATTGACTTGGGGAATGAAATGGTCAGTTTGTCTTCTCGCGAAAAAATAAAACATAAGTCAAATTGGAATTGAATTCTCACCCCTTTTCAGGATTGAGCTTATTACATTTCTGATACTGTTTAGAGGTGCTATTTGGATTGGTCGGGTTCATGGTTTTGCTTTGCACATCGCCTAAACGTATTTGATGCAGGTGAATAGGAAGATACATTTAGTCTATGGTGGTGGGAGTGTTGGGCTGATGGGGCTGATATCCCAGAGAGTATATGATGGAGGTTGCCATGTTCTTGGGTATGAATACAATTATTAAATCACAAATTATTTTCTAGCATCATGGTGTTAACTTGATTTTCCTTTTTTGGTTCACATACAGTGTAATCCCAAGAGCTCTAGTCCCCATTGAGGTACTATTACAAGTTCCTGCAACTACTAGTCATACGATTGCGGCGTCTTGACTCTTTTCGAACTTGGTTTATTGTTTTTGATGTTCATATGTTGGAATGTTGTCAAATTTTGGGAATGGTGGGCTAAAATTGTCCCTCGTCAAATTTAATCCCCAGTCTGCATCTGCTGAAAACTATATACATTCTATTTCTAGCTAGATTTGTTTGTATAATCATCTGGAAGAGGGCATGGTGTGCAGTGCCCTTATAGTACTGCGGGATTGTCTGCTCAGCGGTTCCATGCAAAGGTGTTGAACACCGGCCCACCTGCCACACCAATCCTGCAGTACTACACGGGCACATAGTGTGCAGTGAGTTACCCAGATCCATAATCATCTTGTCTTGGGAAGTTTAGGCATATGAAGGTAAATGAAGAAAAAGCCGAGAGAATTACTTTATAGAAAAGCTTATGTAGAGTTAGTTTGTATTCCAATTCGGTTGGGACTGATATCAGTCATACATACCTGGCAGATATCTGGGGAAACAGTAGGAGATGTGAAAATCGTTTCTGATATGCACGAGCGCAAATCTGAAATGGCCCGGCAGGCTGAAGCATTTATTGCTCTTCCTGGTAAATGCGTGGTTTGAATGATTCACTTTCTTCTAGCCAGTTCATTGCTTAGTTTACTGATTCTTGAGCATGTAGGAGGATATGGTACGCTGGAAGAACTGTTGGAGATGATAACTTGGGCACAACTTGGAATCCATAAAAAACCGGTGATGCATCTTTATCAGTGTTCGAGAAAGCGCTGGGCGGTTACCTGACGGTTCCTAGGCGGTCAGGGTCCACTTAGCGCGTAGGCGGCCTAGGCGCCCGCTTAGTAGCTCCTTTAGGTGGCATTCAGACAAGGCAGAGGCGACTTAGGCAGCGTCTAGGCAGGCTAGGCGGCCGCCTTCTCGAACAGAGTTCTTTACTGACTTTTTATGAGATCTCTCTCCCTCTCTCTCTGTGCACCTCTGTCATGATGTTGTTGATTATCTGGACAGGTTGGCTTGCTCAATGTCGATGGATACTACGATGCTTTGCTCACTTTATTTGACACAGGCGTCAAAGAAGGATTCATCAAGCCAGGTGCCAGAAGCATAGTTCTTTCTGCTTCTACAGCCAAAGAGCTGCTAACAAAGATGGAGGTAACCAATGCAGCTATGGAACAATTTCGCCCCTACTACGAAAATTTAGTGTTCAAACTCGCATCAAATCAAATATCTGCTGCTACCCTATTCTTCTCTGGTCCCCATTGTTCTGGTTTCAATCATGCAGCAATATACTCCATATGATGGGCAAATCGCACCGCATGAAAGCTGGCAGATGGAGCAACTCCGCAACTACCCAGACTGAAAGAAAATCATGATGGTAGTCTTAGTTTGGTAGTAATGGTAGTTTACAAGATTGTCAGACATGATAGGATTCAATCTCATTACTTTGTTCTCTAATGGTGTGTTCTCATATACACATTGACACACATTGGAAATGCTTGGTTCTTTGTTATTTGGAACCTTCTCTCCCTTATGTTCCTTCCTGATTATACTGCTGTTGCTGTACTACATTGGGTAAATACGAGTAAGTTTTCAAAAATTTCTATATGACAAAATTACTATGGGAGCTCTTGGGGCTTGGTTTCTTCACAACTCCTGTTTGCTGATGCATGCTTAGATGATTGGCTTTATTCTTTAACAATTTTTAATCTCTTGTTATTTTGTTATACTGTTCCTTCTTTATGAAGTCTCAAAGGTTACAGATTTGATGATAAAAAGTAGGACTCCCCTCATTTGAGAATCTAGAAATCTAACTGGCCCATAAATACTGGTCACGGACTGTGTGACCCATAATCAGGTCAATGGGCATTGGAGTAAATCGAGCCCATAAATACGGGTCTCGTGTGTGCGGGTGCGCGTGGTGTAAATATTAAGAATGTGGTTGTCACGACAAACACTTCAACACTCTCCTCAAGTCTACTAGGGAAGACCTGTCGGACTTGAACACTCCACACTGTATAAGCGTAGCGGAAATATTCGGGCCTCAACCTGGGTTCTGATATCAACTAAAAATCTGATCCGACCCATAAATACTGGTCACGGGCTGCTCGGCCCATATTCGGGTCACCGGATCTTGGAGTAAATCGAGCCCATAAATACGAGTCTCGTATGTGCGGGTGCGTGTGGGGTAAATATTAGGAATGTGGGTGTCATCATTAATACATTGAGGGCAAGGTGATAGATTCTCCGTACGATTCTTATTTAAACCAGTTCGTTTCGCGACCGGCATGAGACAAACTTTCAACACTGTTCTCAAGTCCGACTGGGCAAGTCTTGTGGGCTTGAACAGACAATGCACTTTGCTCATTTCGGTTTGCTAACAGTTGGGAGCCATATAAGTCAAGTTTGCCACTTTAACATATTTTGAGCGCAATGTTTTGCCAGGACAGCAGGAATGATTGTTGCCCCAGATTAGGACATAACTTCATAAGAATGCTTAGCTTAACTTTTAGCGATGAATACTAATCATAGAAACAATGGGTTTGCATCTACCTAAAGAAAAGCATAATCCAAAGTTGGCACTGGATTGAGTTGGGAGGAAAGAACAATGAAAAAACTACTTATTAAATTACACCAACTCCTTGTATTCTAGACCTTTCTTCTTGCATTCATCTCTTCAAATAACTAACCTGCACTGAACATTACAAAGAAATGCATTCTCCTCTTTAATTCAACAGCTCCTGCGTTCATGGCTACAAGAAAATGCACTCTGTCATTTCTCATCATCTTGTTTTCATTTCTATCATTACATGGAAAATCGGGCGGAATCCCAACGGCCACGGCCAGTTTGCTGTGCATTAGCGAATGCCAGACATGCCCTGCCATATGCTCGCCGCCGCATGCGCCACCGGTGACACCTTCGCCGCCACCAGTCAACCCCACGTCTCCGCCCCCACAATGGTACTACTTCGGTTCACCTCCACCATCATCCCCAGCGCCTCACCGGCTGGCTCCACCACCTCCACCACCGCCTTCACTGCCATCATCTTCTCCGCCTCCGGCTTATTATTATTTCTACGCGTCGGAAGCGTCTTCCCGTCTTGATATTCCACGAGCTTTTGTTCTTTTGATGGCTTTCATTTGTAACTGTCATTTGAATTGGGTGAATTATGTTAGTTAATCTTCTCCACTTATTTCCCCAGATTTAGTTACCTTAATTTTCGGGACTGTGCCTAAAATAGATGTGTGAAGAGGAGAACGTGTAAACTGTAAAGAGAAGAGGAGGAGGAATAAAAAATATATTTATATTCCGGAATATTTTAGATGTGCCTAAAATATGTAACGTTTAAAGAGAAGAGGAAGAAAGAGTAAATAAAAAATCAAGAAAATTTCCCAAATGTTTTCTCTAGTCTTCATGGTAGCAGACTTGGGTTTGAATTTCAATTTCTGTCATCTACCAATCCTAAGACTGTGATCGAAAGATAACCGAGCAAATATCGATCGTAGAGGCGGCAAGGGTGCTAGGAGAGCAACTTGCCACAATCATCGAGAACAAACAGAGCGAGTCCATTCCAAAGATGGAGGGACAAGCAGTGGGAGTCAGGGTGACATTATTCTCAAGGAGGTACTCAACAACCATAATTATCTAATATAGCGTAGGCGTATGGAGATAGCTATTGACGACAAGGGCCGCATTGAACGCATTACCAGAGATCTTGTTCCTCCAAAGGAAGGAGAGTCGGGATATCGATGCTGGTGGGAGCGGGATCTCCAGGTCTATGATTGGATTACTAAGATCATGAATTATGACATTGCCCAACAGTATATGAATTTTTCAACAATACATGAGTTGTGGAAAGGATTGGCGAACACATTTCAATCAGGAGATAATAACCTGCCAATATTTAATTTAACCACAAGAGCAAATAAGTTAAGCCAAGGAAATCTGAGTATTGAGGAGTTCTACAGCAAGAGTAAAAATTTGTGGATGGAGTTCAATCGACAGCGACCGAATCTAATGAGGGATCCGGAAGACATCATCAAGTTTAATACCCTACAAAACGAACACATGCTATTTAAATTTCTCATCAGCCATAATGATATATTTGATGCGATTGTAAGAGACATTCTGAAAGAGAAAGAATTAATGGATATGGACGTTGCCTATGCCACCGTCAGACGAGAGGCAGTGCGTCGGAATATTCCTAGGCCCGTGGGTTAGAATTCAGAATAAGGGATAAACCCTAGTGGGTCTGGGTCAAGTCTTGGATCTGGACTCATCATCCACCACGAGTTCGGTATCTCGGGTCATGGATTTGGAGAAGGCGGGTCACCCACACCAGGAGCAAAGGGCGGGCTAGGCCGCAATGAAGGAGGAGTCCACTACGGAGCAGGGTGACCAGGCTTGTCTTAGAACCAACATGCACTGCCAACACACATCTCCGGCCACCATCGTCGCCCGTAGAAACCCATCGTCGTCGTACGACCACCGGTCAGATCTGAGCAGCAGCAATTCCCAGTCATCATTTTAGCGTGAAACACAGATCTATAACTTCTGCAGCATTCGGGGACATATTCGACGAGACTATCGTCGGGCGAATGGGAATCTATGCGGCAACAGGCAGCGGCAACCAGGAAATTGGCCAGCCAGAGGAACGGTAGCAATGGGCGAGAGTCTAAAGGAAGGGACTGATGCTTAAGTTCTAGCTGCGATCGACACGGAAGGCGATGGATCGCTGTCGACCGCTGTGATCCTCTCGTTCCAGAACAATAGAGACATACGGAATATCAGTTGATGGAAAGAGGAAGGTGATAGACTGCCTTGCAACATGCTGATAGTAAAGTATCACATGGAGACTGGAGAGGGACATGTGGCGACAGAGGTAACGAGCGTGTGAAATTACATTCTAATCCCTCTAATTTGAACTCATTGTGTATGCAACCTGGGCCGAAAATTCTTGGCCCGAAAGGTTATATATGCAGCTGACAGGTGAATCGGAAGGAGCTTGGGCTAGTTGGGCCTAAGGTGATGATCAGAAAGAAAATTGGGCCTGGATATGAGAAAAAATTTGTCGGGTCGAAATACTTTGGGGGCAGATGTTGCGGTGAATTTGATGAGGATGTCTCTTATGCCTTATTGAGTTCTAGCTCTAAATCCCGTAAATGAATTTTTGATTGTAGAGTTACTAACACTGTTACATATGATTTTGCTAATATTATTGGTTTATAGGTTCCCCATAAGAAAATATTTCAGACCGCTAATGGAGAGCGATTATCTGTTACAAAAGCAGGGACAATTGAGATAATACCATCGCTCAAATTATCTAATTATCTCTTTGTGCGCTCACTATCACACAAATTACTCTCTATTAGTCATGTCACACGGGAATTGAACTGTACTATACTGTTGTACTCATCTTTTGGTGTGCTACCGGATATTCGGACGAAGAAGGTCATTGGGTATGGCAGTGAACGAGATTGGCTTACTTGTGGATGAGGTTGCAGTATGTGGCAGTACTCTGGCAGCTACAACAGATAAAAAAGGGTGTCTATGGCACTGTCGTTTGGACACCCCTCAGATTGTTATCAACAGAAGTTATTTCCTATACTTTCTTGTTTTTCTATTAAGTGTGATTTGTGTTCTCGTGCTAAGACTCATCGAGCGTCATTTTCTACTAGTATGTCTCATGCTGAAAAATCTTTTGAACTTATTTATGCTGATGTCTGGGGACCTGCCCTATTGTAGGAGGTGGAGGATTTCGTTTCTACTTATTATTTGTTGATGATTACACAAAAATATATTGGATTTATTTTTTAAAAAAATAAATCATAGTTTTTCGATAAATTTGTGCAATTTTACTCAATGTTTCTTTCTCAATTTGGTTCCCGGATGAAAGTTTTTCGTACTGATAATGGTGCAAGTTTATTAACATGCCAATGTCAAATTTTTTCTCGTCCCGAGGGCTTATTCATCAATTCACATGTCCTTATATCCCTAAGTAGAATGGAGTAGCTGAATGGGAAAACCGTATTTTGTTGGAAATTACGAGAGCTGTGATTTCGGTCCTGAAGTAGTTAATACTGCCACCTATCCTGTCAATCTTCTGCCTACTAAAGTTTTGAAATTAAAAACTCATGCGCAAGTATTGTCCTCCTACACTAGGGCACCTACATGCCTTACGTTACTATCTCGTATTTTTGGGTGTTCAGTGTTTGTTCATATCCCTAAAACTAACCGTACCAAATTTGAAGCATGTGCTCTGAAATGTGTGTTTGTGGGTTATGATGTTAATCAAAAAGGGTATCGTTGTTATGATCCAGTGTCGAAATGCATGTATACTACCCTTCATTGTGATTTTTTGGAGACGAAGTGCTTTTATCAGGCGACCCCAACTAGTGGTCAGGGGGAGACTAGTCGTGACTCACTAGATTGGACCGCTCGTTCACCATTGGCCGTGCCTACAGTACAACCCATATCGTCGCCATGTGATGCTCATTTGCCAGATATCGAGGTACGTACTTCTGATTTTGTTGATTTACCTCACACTGTATCTACGGAATCTTCATTTCCTATGCAATCTCGAGTTGATGATGATGTGGCATCCTCTACCTGTGGTGAAGATACTATGGGACCGACCTGTGTTCTACCTGCTCGGAGCATAAGAGGTATTGCAACGAAGAAGTACTCACCTAATCGTATTCCTGGCTTAAAAATATATCATATGACTAGCCTGTTCAGAGGGAGAGAATCTCCATTTGCAAGATCGTTTTTGATGTCATTGTACAGTGAGGAGGTTCCAAGAAGTGTGGAAGAAGCAATGATTATTCCAGAATCGAAGGCAACTAAGAGTGAAATGAGTGCCCTACAGGACAATCACATGTGAAAAAGGAAGAGACTACTGTCGGGAAAGCGCACAGTTGGGTGTAAATGGGTGTTTACCATCAAGAGAAAAACTGATGAGTCTATCGAGAGGTACAAGACAAGACTCGTGGCTAAGAGCTATACACAGACCTATGATGTGGACTACTCGGAAAACTTCTCCCTGGTAGCCAAGATAGACGCTATTCAAATACTATTTTCAATTGCAGCAAACAAAGAATGACCGTTGTACCAATTTGATATGAAGAATGTTTTTCTTCACGGAGACCTGGAAGATGAGGTATATATGGAGGGAGTTCCTGAATTCTCAGGAGATTTTCGACCTGGAGACGTGTGTTTGTTGAAAAAAGCATTGTATGATTTGAAACAAACCCCATGCGCCTAGTTTGGATGGATCACACTTGTCATGAGGAATATGGATACATCAAAGTAACTCCAACCACACATTGTTTATAAAGAGAAGATGTAGATACATTACTTGCTTATTGATTTACGTTGATGATATGATCATTACAGGGGATGACAGAGACACGATTTGTGAGTTGAAAAGAAATTTGTTCCCTGAATTTGAGATGAAGGATATGGGGAGACTCAAGTACTTCTTTAGGATAGAGGTGATGAGATCGAGAGTAAGAATTCATATTTCCCAACAGAAATATATTTTGGAATTGCTAGTCGAGACTGGGATGCTCGAGAGTAAGTTGGCTGATACATCCTTGGTCCCCAACCATGGGTTGATGATGATTGATGGTGCAGTTTGTGCTCATCGTGTGAGATATTAGCATCTAGTAGGAAAGTTAATCTATCTTTCCTATACTAAACCAGACTTAGCATACGCTGTTGGAGTTATGAGCCAGTTCATACAGAATCCACAGAAAGACCACATGGATGTTGCTTTGAGGATTGTGAGATATCTGAAGGGAACACCAGATACAGGGGTGACCTTTAGGAAGTATGACCACCTGAGGATAGATGCATACACTGATGCAGATTGGACAGAGAGTCCGATGGATAGGAGATCAATATCTGGGTACTTTACCTTTATAGGTGGTAACATGGTAACCTGGAGGAGCAAAAAGTAGAAAGTGGTGGCACTGCCCAGTGCAGAAGCAAAATTTTGAGGCATTACTGGAGGCTTGACAGAGATACTATGGCTGTAGAAGTTGATGACTGAGCTGGGGTTCCCACCAGATCAACCTTGTCCCCTGAGGTATGATAGTCAAGCTACAATACATATCCCAGAGAACTCGGTTCAGCATGACCGAACAAAACACGTGGAGATCGACTGACACTTCATCAAGGAAAAGTTGGAAAGTGGGATCATTACTCTCCCATATATGAGATCTGAAGATCAATTAGCTGATATTCTTACCAAGGCGGTAGCAGGCCGAGCGTTTCATGATGCTCTATACAAAATGGACATTAGACACCCCACTACCCAACTTGAGTAGAGTGTTAGTTAGAAGAATTGTACTAAATCTTCCTCACTTATATCCCGAGATTTAGTTATCATAAATCACGGAATTGTGCCTAGTATAGATGTGTGAATGTTAGGGGTGTCCAACGAGTAAACCGGTACCTGTCCAGCATAGGACCGGTACCGGTACTGGCTTCTTGGTACCAGTACCGGGCAAAGCCAGTACCAGTACCTAGAGGTCACCAAACAGGGCGGGTCATACAGGTCCGACCCAGTCTGCCCGAAAAAAATACAGGTTTGGGTCGGCTTAGACAGTTTAAAAAACATGCCAGACCGTATTGAAAATGGGCCAAGCAGGCCTGTATTTAAAAACAGACCAGGCAGGTTAACAGGTTGGCCTGTTCAATCTGTTTTTATTTTTTTATTATTTTTAAAATATTATAATATAATTGTAATAAAAATTAATTAGGTCAAAACTCAAAACAATCACAATTCATCGACCCATCAGGCATTTCTTTCCATTTTCTCCTCTTCTCGACCAGTCAGCAATTAATTTTATTATATATTTATGTCAATTTTTTAAAAATAATTTAAAAATAATAAAATATAATAAAAAATAGGCGAAACGATTTGGCCCATCAAAATCCGTGCAGGTTGGGCGCCGCCCCATTTTTGGCAGGTTGGGTTGGCCTAACCCATTTTGTAAACAGGCTAGCCTGACCTGACCCACATTTATAAAACAGGTAGGCTGGGTTTCAAAACCCGGCCCGTCAATCTATATAAAATAGGGCAGGTCAGCCTGGCCCGCCCATTTGGTGACCTCTATTGGTACCAACCGGTATCGATACTTCGGTATCAGGACAAAAAGTACCGGTACCATTTTTAAAATTTTTATAAATAAAAATACAAAATATTTTTTTAACTGATATAATTAAAAAATATTTTAATTTGTATTTTTTTAATTCCTATCTGTACCAATG
>JAOYMZ010009365.1:0-21576 GCA_025802335.1 Pinguicula primuliflora
ATTTCATCAGATATTCTCAAATTAAACGACTTATGCAACAACCTAGTGAGTTTCGATTAATCCAGGCAGCAAAAACCAGTCAAAAAGTAGCATTCTCTCTAGCGAAATGGGGATTTGCACACAGAGATCACAACTTCTTTGCAGAAAACCAGCTCCCAGACTGTGTGGCAAGTAAGCTGGCATTGGAACAATTGCATCACCGCCAAAAAGATTCCCCAATGGAATCCTTTCGTGGCTCTAGACAATTCGGAGATGTGAGATCCCCCAGCTTGCCTCTTCGGTAGAGGTACAAATGCCATCTCCAAATATTACCTTGCTGATGCTGCTAAATAAATTGATTAAATCGATTTTTTTATCCTAATCATTACTTGTGATGCTTTGTGTTGTGGAACTGGCAACTTGGGAGGTACTCTCTTTATCGCCCAAAACAAGCAGCGAAGACCGAGTGGCAGGTTAAAAAGACAAAAGCTGCTGGGATACGAATAAAAGAGGTTGCCTCGGCTGCGAGCCAGATTCTAATACGGAATGACCATTGCAGTCTATGACTACACGGGGATGATGCCATATTGGCGATCATCTCCGGCAGAGGTATCTCTACCAGACTTATGCAATGATCGTTATTCTTGTGATCTTCTACGGAAATTGTTATATGTTATGACCTACTGTGACTGATGCAAATCTCTCTGTGATCACTGTGACATGAAATGCTTGGATGAAAACTGCCCCTATATGTGGTGGAATGTGAGAATTTGTGACAGAAGAACAGAGAAAGACGCATGGAGACTAGCTGAAAATGTTTGTTGTTGCCACAAGATCAAGGCTGTTATTTGTTGCTGTGCCAAGAGATGTTGATGACACTGAAAGGGGAGAAACGCACCATGCTCCTGTGGGTATACTGCTAAAATTGATCAAAAAATCTCAGCCAAATACCTGGAGCACAAGGAAGATGCGTACAGGAAAACATGCAAAAAGATTGAAGACCCGGGCTAAAAGTGCTACAACAAAGATACAAATCATTAACAAAATTCAGTTGTCATTCGTTTTTTTTCTTTTATTTTTATTGGGCATACACCACATGTAATACAAAATTTGGCGGAGGAAAAATATATATATATTTCAGAATATATTATAAATATAAATCATCGATGTCTTATGTTTTATAACTTAATGTCTTAATACTCTTAACGTATATTTTATGCTTAATGTAGAGTTCTTGGAAGATCCAATAAGTTTTCTCAACGAAATAAGATGAAGCATTGCTAATGATGTTGTATTATGGACTATGGGTTGAACTATGCTGATGATGATGTTGTATTATGGACTATGGGTTGAACTTGAACTTGTGGTTTGAACTTGTGGTTTGAACTTGTGGTTTGAACTTGTGGTTTGAACTTGTGGTTTGAACTTGTGGTTTGAACTTATGGTTTGATCTTGTGGTTTGAACTTGTGGTTTGAACTTGTGGGTTGATGTTGAGAACTTGAACTTGTGGTTTGAAAAAAAAAACTTATGGTTTGTATGGTTGACTGGTTGTGGTGTGGACTTGTGATTTGTATCGTAACTATTGATGTTGAACTTGAAGTGTGGACTTGTTGATGTTGAACTTGAGGTGTGGACTTGTTGATGTTGAATTTGAGATAATGAGGTGTGAACTTGAATGTTGGATTGATGTTGAATTGTTGATGGTTGTTTTGATGTTTTATATTTATACTTCTGTTTTCATGCTTCAGTTTGATGCTTCTGTTTTCATATTGATGTTTTCATGTTTCTGCATTGAACTTGGTCCGAGAATGGCCAAAATATGGTGCATTCTGTTGGTACCGGTACCAGTTACGACACCGGTCCGGTACCGGTAAAATAAACCACCGGTACCGAAGTACCGGTATCGATCGGCCCCGGTACCCAAAATGGGTATTGGAAAATTATTGGTCCAGAATACCGATTGGATAGCCCTACGGTAGACCAGTACTGGAATACCTATTGGATAGCCCTACGGTAGACCAGTATCGGAATACTGGTTGGACAGCCCTACTGCTTCTATCAGCCGAATCAGTGCCTTCCACTATCTTCAATCCATGATTGAGTACCATAGGTGTGTCAGCTGGCTTGCAGTCCAGAAGTCCAGTCTCAGCAAGAAGGTCCAGAATATATTTCCGCTGAGATATATAGATTCCATACTTAGATTGCATTACTTCAATACCAAGGAAGTACTTCAACATTCTCAGATCCTTCATCTCAAATTCTCGAAAAAGATTCCTCCTCAACTCTTCAATCTCATCAACATAATCATCTGTAATGATCATGTCATCAACATAGATGATAAGGCACGTGATACTTTGGGCTCGACGCTTCAGAAATAAAGTGTGATCGGAGTTACTCGTGAGTATCCACATTTCTTCATAAAAACTGTGAATCTCCCAAACCAGACTCTGGGTGATTGCTTCAGATCGTATAGTACTTTCTTCAGCCTGCACACCTCATGAGAACGAAATCCAAATGAAAAACCAGGTTAAGATGCCAATCCAGGTTAGCTATAAGTGAAAACAGAACTCGAATAGTATCTAACTTGGCCATTGGAGAGAAGGTCTCTAAGTATTTAACTCCATATGTCTGAGTATATCCTTTAGCAACCAGCCGAGCTTTAACCCTCACAATCGTACCATCTGCTTTTCTTTTGATGGTATAAACCCATCGACAACCAACAGTCTTCTTTCCCATAGGTAGGCCACATATGTCCCACGCCTCATTCTTCGTAAGGGCACCTATCTTTATCTCCATAGCATGTCTCTACTCTGAAATCTGTAATGCTTTTTTCTCATTGCGGGGAATATCCTCATTATAAACTGCAGTGGCAAATGCTTGGGCAGATGCAGACATGCTCCTCCTCACGAAATCAGCAATAGGGTACCTCTTAGTCTTCGGGTCATGCTCAGGAGTGAATCTCTTTAGGGGAATTCCCCAAGTAGATCGATCAGGGAGAACTCGAATAGGAGTGGCAGGGCACTGAGATTATGCATCATGATAAGACTGCATAATATCTATAGAATCAACTGGCTCGAGAGATAGTGTACTTGCCGGAGTATCCATCAAAGAAGACACTTGAGGTTGCTCTGTTAGGTCTGCCCATACCACACCAACATCGTGTTCTGAATCGGGCGATCTACTTGACTCATGGATAGGCTCAGGTAGTACTTGTGCGTGAGACACATGAGATGATGTGGATGGAGTAAAGATGAGGGAACAGACGGTGGCACGTGAGGCACAACCGGGGAATGTGGTAACTCGCTGGAGGAAGGGCTCAGCCACTCAAGGGCATCAACCTGTTCATGTATCTCCACCTGACTCCTTGAGTGGGTCGGTATGTGATAGAAGTACTCTGTCCTAACGAAATCACAGTCCATGGTAACAAAAATCCGACGGGTGAAAGAATTATAACATCGATACCCCCTCCGAGACTTCCCATACCCTATAAAGACACATTTCTCGGCACATGGGTCAAATTTCGACGTATTCACTTTAGGTACATGAACATACACTGAACACCAAAAGATATGCGGAGTGAGAATTAAGGGTGGAGGTACAAGAGAATGTTTAGATAAAGTTTGGATAGGAGTATGAAAATCAAAATCTGGGTGGGAAGCTGATTGACAAGATATGTGGCTGCAGATGCAACCTCGGACAAAAAATATGTTGGAACCTTAGACTCAAACATAAGGGCACGAGTAATTTCAAGGAGAAAATGATTTTTCCTTTCCACTACACCATTTTGTTGAGGGGTATAAGAATATGATGTTTGATGTAGCATCCCATTTTCAAAACAAAAATCATTCATTTTTTGGTTCACAAATTCTCCCCCCCCCATTATCAGGACAAAGAATTTGGATTTTGGTTCTGAATTGAGCAAAAACCATTTGGTAAAATTGGGAAATTTTTTCAAACACCTCTGATTTATTACGGAGAAAATAAATCCATGTCATCCTCAAGCAATCATCAATAAATAAGACGAAATAACGAAATCCCTACCCCCAACTGACTGGACCCCAAATATTAGAGTGTACTAAGGAAAAAATGTGAGGGATACGAGTATTTGAATGAGGAAATGAATGTCAATAACTCTTAGCTAAAACACAGGCTTCACAATTCAAATGAGTACTAGAAGATTTAAGAAATAACCGGCGAAGATATTTGTGAGAATAATGATCAAGACGTCGGTACCACAACTAACTTTTAGATTGGGTCGACCCATGAGTCAAGAGTGTCCTTCCCGGCATCGAATCCACTTCGTCAACATAGTACAAGCCATTCCTCTTAGTACCACGCCCAATTATCCTCCCCGAACGGATATTCTGTAATAGACAGAAAGACGGATACATCATCACCACACGGTTATGCTCCTTCAAAACATGGCGGATAGACAACAACTTATATGATAATGAAGGCACATATAAGCAATTTGATAATCTGTCTGAAGGAGAAATATCAATAGTTCCACTTTCCTTTACAGGAGCAAATTCACCATTCGCTGTTTGTACCGCTTTTTTTCGAAGCCTCCATAAAGATAATATCTGATAAATGATGTGTGATTGTATCAGTGACACCACAGTCAAATATCCATTGACTATGTTTTTCCGAACTCGACTTCTTCGCAATATTCACATGTCCACTATATATGTTCGGCCCAACATAATGATTAGCCGACTCATCACAAGTAAAATCAGATTTTCGAATGTATGAATTCGCCCCAGTACACTTGATTTCCGACCCAGCTTCATACCTCACAGAATTAATACACGACCCAAAATCATCAGATGGAAAATCACCAAATGAATCTTCATGAAAATAACGGGCACCCAATAGATCCTCGTTGCAGTTCCCACGTACACCATGATTTGGGGAAATTTTATCCCTTCTTATATCTCTATCCCGATAAAAACTATTCTAGGAATCAAGACATCAATTGTCTCCATTCCCATGTGGGAAAGCGTGTCCTTCATGACTTTCCTTTTCAAGTCAATCTCCTTCCTTTCAAAGACTTGCGACAATTTTCGATTTCCATGAGCACTTCCCAATTCTTGATCATCATTTGGATGTTGAGGTAAAACATGACAGCTTTCGTTGACATGATGGCGTTCAGATAGGACGGGCTTCGGTTGAGTTTTATTCCATTGGTCGCCTATTTGCAGAACCCTTGTTCCTGAATTCCGAAGAATTGGGCTGCGATCTTGCCCCTTGTCGTGAGAACTATGTTTCTCCAAGATCTCCACTAGTTGGTAGCCGAGAGTTCTGGCTGCTTCTATGAGATCCATATTGTCGGATTCTTTGCCAGAAAATCAATAAATAAATGTTGATGCAGGATTGTCGTGCTCTGATACCATAATAAGCAGAATGTATAGAAGATTTGAAAAGAATTTTCTCTTGTGTTTTTATTCAACATTTGTACATGTATATATAGCCAAGACTCCACACAACTCCTACTAAGTAAATCCCTACAATTAGGGGATGTGATCCCTATAATTAGGGGATGTGATCCCTATAAATAGGGATGTGATCCCTATAATTAGGGATGTGATCCCCTATCACGAGATAGGAAAAGATTCGAATTCAAATCATTTCCTTAACACTGAATAAATGAGTTATTGCCGAATTCTAATCATGACCGTTGAGATTGTGATCCAACACTAAGATCTGATGACCATGATTAGAATTCAGCACATAACTCATTTATTCAGCACCTGAAGATTTTTCGTCATTAATGAGGATTTATAAATTATCGACAATGTTGTCGTCAGAATCCCATCGGAACAAGGAAGTTTTGATCATTTATGTATCAATTTTCCATCGGTAATGTCAATTTCGGCAGTGTTGACTGAACGTGGTCGAAATTTAATGTATGTCAAATCTCTTTATCGAAAAATAGTGTACTTTATCATATCTTTCATTACCTTAACAGTTTATACATCCCTATGCGACCTACTCTCTGTGTCGAATCAAAATTTAAAGCACAGGGAAGGTTCCCATAAGGCATCCGCAGTTAAACAACAACGTGTGATAATTTGAACTTCCTTCGGCTGGTTTTTCTTTCACATAGTCGCTCTAATGTTGCTCTCACAACCAAACTCAACAATCCTGTATGATTGTGTGTTTATATGAATGAATTTTAGAAGACGGGTAGTTTTACGTGGTTCAGGAATTCCCTACTTCACGGAAGGTTTTTGATCCTTCTCCTTTACTGTTCTGCATTCTTTTTGTGTTTTTAGTCATAGTACATACATAGAGGAGATTAGGGTTGATCACACGATCCCCTCTATCTCCATAATCCCTGATTTTTCAGCCCCTATCTAATAAGGTAAGATTTGTGCTTATCTTTACCTTATTTATAATTTGTTGACTTATTTATTCTTAACATTCCCCCTCAAGCTAGGTGTGGAGTGTCCAACACCTAGCTTGCCCAACACACTGCTGAATATCCAACCACTCACTGCTTTAGTTAGAATGCCCGCCAACTGATCCTCTGATCGTACAAAAGGGAGAGTAATGATATCCTTCTCCAACTTTTCTTTGATGAAGTGACGATCCACTTCCACATGCTTAGTCCTGTCATGTTGCATGGGATTTTGTGCAATCTGGATGGCAGCTCGATTGTCACATCTCAGTGGGCTTGCCTGGGATGGTGCGAACCCTAATTCGGTCATCAGTTTCCTTATCCACAAGATCTCTGCCAGGCCACGGGCCACTCTTAAGAACTCAGCTTCTGCACTTGATAATGCTACCACCTTCTGCTTCTTACTTTTTCAGGTAACTAGGTTGCCTCCCACCATAGTAAAGCACTCGGATGTTGACCGACGGTCTACTAGGTTACTCGCCCAGTCAGTATTAGTATAAGCCTCTATATTTAAATGACCATTTTTTCGATAAAAAATTCTTATGTCGGGAGATCCCTTCAGATACCTCAATATCCTCAGTGGTGCATCCATGTGATGTTTCTGGGGGTTATGCATGAACTGGCTTACTACCCCCACAACATATGCTATGTCCGGACGAGTATGTGACAAATAAATCAACTTCCCTACAAGATGCTGATACTGCACTCAGTCTGTTATCTCTGCGCCCTCTATGATCCTCAAGCCATGGTTCAACATAATGGGAGTATCCACTGGCCTACTGTCCAATAGTCTTGTCTCAGCGAGTAGATCTAGAATGTATTTCCTCTACGAGATGTAAATGCCCTGCTGTGACCTTGATACCTCAATCCCCAAAAAATATTTCAACCTGCCTAGGTCCATCATCTCAAACTCTCTAAATAGATTCTCCCTTAAGGCCTTAATCTCTTCCTTGTCATCTCCGGTGATGACCATGTCATCCACGTATATAATGAGGCATGTAATACCTTGGTCGTGATGCTTCAAGAAGAGTGTGTGGTTAAAATTGCTCTGACTATATCCATACTTCCTCATAGACACAGTAAACCAGGCCCGAGGTGACTGCTTCAGACCATAAAGGGATTTCTTCAACCAGCACACTTCATTCTTCCGAAAACTTCCTGAGAAACCGGGGGTCCTTCCATATACACCTATTCTTGTAAATCTCCATGCAAGAATGTGTTCTTGACATCAAATTGGTGTAGGGGCCAATCTAGATTGGCTGCAATCGAGAATAATATCCGAATAGTCGATTCCATAAGTCTGAGTGTATCCTTTCGCTATGAGTCATGCTTTGTATCTCTCAATAGTCCCATTAGCCTTTCTTTTCACCGTAAAGACCCATCTGTATCCAACAGGTCTCTTCCCAATAGGTAACTGACACTATTCCCATGTTTCATTTTTCTTCAAAGCGTCCATCTCATCTTCCATCGCCCACCTCCACTCCGGTTTACTCATTGCTTCAACTTCACTCTGTGGCACATCATCAGTATACATCGCTGCAAAAATTGCTCGTGCAAAATCAGAAAGACTCCCCCTAACCAAGTCAGCAACAGGATACCTCTGGATTCTGGGGTCACGATCAGGTGTGAACTTCATTGGTTTCACCACCCGAGTAGTCCGGTGAGGTAGAACATACTTGGGTGTACTCGGCTCATTTCCTACATTACAGTCAGTCACTGAATCCATAAAATGCGGGCGCTCAGTATGCATAAAGGATACCTGGATATCTGCTGAAGAAGACGACTGAGGAGGTGGCTCATCCTGCGACAGCTGTTCTATGTCAACATCATACTCCAGTGAAGGTGGTCTACCTTCTTCATGAGGTGGGGCTAAGTCTGGTGCGTGAGGCTGGGCTGGTGCGTGAGGCACATGAGATGCACTTGGCACCGGAACGGTATGTGGATCTGGGGTAGGTGTCTGTGGTATGGGCAACAAGTCTAGCCAATCAAGTGAGTCGCCTATTGTGCTCTCCCCCTAACCCACTGATTGGGAAGACGACTGATAGTAGTAATCTGTCTCGACAAAGTCACAATCCATAGTTATATGCATCCGATGGGTCTTAGGATTATTACATCAATAACCCTATTGGGTATTCCCATACCCCACAAATACACAATTCTCAGCGCATGCATCGAACTTAGTGCGATGGACCTTGGGGATGTGTATATAAGCTGAACACCCAAACACCCGGGGTTTTAAAGACATAGAGGAAGGGACCTGTGCAAACTCAGACAAGCATTAATAGGAGTTCAAAACTTCAAAATCTATGTGGGTAGATGATTTGAAAGAAAAACTGACGTAGCGACGGCCTCAGGCCAAAAATTGGACGGTACACGAGATTCTATCATTAAGGTCCTAGTCATTTCAAGAAGAAAACAGTTTTTTCGCTCAGCTACCCCATTTTTTTGTGGAGAATATGCACGCGACGTCTGATGTATTAACCCCTTTTCGGAAGAAAAAAGCGGCAATTTTGATGGTTCACAAACTCGCCCCCATTATCTGATCGAAGAGTTTGAATTTTGGTTTGGAACTAAGTTAAAATCATGTGGTAAAAATGGGTAAATTTTTCAAAGACCTCCGACTTATTTTTCAGAAAGTATACCCAAGTCATGCACGTGCAATCATCTATAAATAGCAGAAAGTAATGAACCCCTTGTCCTCCAATTACCGGGGCTGGTCCCTAAACATCAGAGTAAATTAATGAAAACATTTTTTGAATACGAGAATGTTTTGACAAGAAAGGCTGTCTATGACTCTTAGCCAATATGCAAGTCTCACACTGAAATGGAATACGAGAAAATTTAGGAAATAACTGACATAGATAAGAGTGAGAAGGGTGTCTCAATCGATGATGCCACAACCAACTTTGTGTGTCAGGTGCCTCATGAGTTAGGAGTGTCCGTCCGTCCGAAGTGACTTCATCGACATAGTACAAGCCATCGCATTCAGTACCACGTCCAATGATCTTCTTCGAGCGGATATCCTGCAGAAGATAGAAAGTCGGGTACATCAATACGACACAATTCAGCTCTCTTGAGATGTGACTTATAGATAGCAGTTTATATGACAAAGATGACACATATAAAGATTTCGATAATCTCATGGATGGTGAGATTTCCACAACTCATGCGCCTCTTACTGGGGCAAACTCCCCACTCGCTGTCTGAACGACCTTCTTATGAGTTTTCTGCACTTCAATAATATCAGAGAGATCATATGTAATAGTATCAGTGGCCCCGCAGTCAAAAATCCATTCAGATTTTTTCTAAGGGCGAGATTTCTCGAGAATATTCACCCGGGCCACTCTCTTATTTTTTTTATTCGGCCCATTACCTGCTGCAGAACAAATACAGGACCGTGGCAGATTCTGCGGTCCAATTCCCGCAAGAGAAACTGGCCCATTAACAACCTGTCTGTCACTTTTACCAAAACAGCCCTCATGGAAAAATTTTGCATTAATAAAGGGCTGGCCTTTTTGTAATTTTGCCACCCTTGCATATCCTTTTATACCTGTGGAATGGGTTGTCGATTCGGTCTCGTGGATCCACAATTCAACATGTTCGATGCGGATCCTTTCTCCTTCGCAGTTTCGTCCCTGACTCAGGTTCGCTGTTGATGTTTCTTTTGGACAATCGCTCTCTGATGGGTGGTGGCCGCCGCCTGTAACTGCTGCCCGGCCTCCCTCCCGACCGAACCTAGTTTGCCCGCCTCTCCTACCGCCTTGATTTGAGCCCTGTTGCCTATTCAGTTTATAGCAGAACATTTTCCAGTGTCCATAATTCTGGCAATGGTCACAAAAGGGGCGTCAGTATGATGAATTGATGGGATGACTGGTTGATTCTGATTTATTCTCGGTTTGATGCATCACAATCGGAACGGATACGCCATCGGTTGATTTTAGGTCACAGCAACTATCAGTTCGTGTCCCATACACCACGAGTCCCGTACCAATTTCTCCCAATGATGCTGCATTCGAACTGTTGGAGGCCATATTGGAGGATTTCCAAATCTGACACCATGCGACTTCCCATCGGACCATCGCGTATGCGACATCAACTGAGGGAAGGGGCGACTCCTTCAACACATCTCTGGTAATTGATTCATACTCAGTATTCAATCCTGCAAGGAATTTGAATAGGCGGTGCTCAGACTAAATTCTGCTGTGTTCGTTGATATCTTCAACACACTTCATTAAATTCGGCCTCCGCCGATCTATTTCCGTCCACAGTGAGTTGCATCGTGATTCGTATTCTTCTAATTGAAGGGTTCCTTGCACGATTCTGTCTGCCCTGGTTACCAAATCAAAAATTTGGAGCGAATCTTCGCCTCCAACATTGAATGTTCTGGCCAAAATTTTCCAAAGCTCATATGAGTTAGGGTAATATATGAACTAATTTACCAATCGTCGCTCGATTGATCTGGTAATCCATGTGAACACTTGCACATCTCGTTGTCTCCATACTTTCCACTGAGGGTCATCCTTTCCTACTTCTTTGGCATCGTCGGAGATATACTTCAGGCGACCTTTCCCGATGATGGCCAATTCCATCATTCTGGCCCATAAGATATAGTTGTTGCCATCAAGTTTAATGTCAATGATGACAAGGGCCTCCTCTTCCTTCTCGGATTTATTGGCATCCGTCTGAGACACTTGCTGATTCTGTGTTTGCATATATTCAGCAAACCATCGGGCTAGAAAACTGTCTATCTCTGTTTGAGGGATTGTGATGCTTTTTTCTTCTCCAGACATGATTTACGAGAAGAAACAAAATTCTGCTAGGTAGATGACGAGCCTGATTCAAACCTGCTCCGATACTATGTATGATTGCATGTTTATATGAATGAATTGTAAAAGATGAGCAGTTTTACGTGGTTCGGGAATTCCCTACTCCACGGAAGGATTTTAATCCTTCTCCTTTACTATTCTGCGTTTTTTTGTGTTTTTCATCATAGTACATATATAGAGGAGATTATGGCTGAACACACGATCCCCTCTATCTCCATAATCCCTGATTTTCCGGCCCCTATCTAATAAGGTAAGATTTGTGCTTATCTTTACCTTATTTACAATTTGTTGACTTATTTATTCTTAACAAATCCATCCCCTCACTCGCCAAACCTTGAATTACGACTTGATATGATGAATATAGAGAAAGAATAAAATAATTTAATTGCTTATATCAAATCTTAATAAAAAGTTATTATCCCTAGTAGCTTATACCAACAATAAAGAGTTTCTTTTTTGTAGTTTATACTCTTTTTTTCTTGAAACTTTTAAACAATCAGGACTCAAGCTTCTGGAAGGTGTCGCTTGAGAAAAAATATGATGATTTTTATAAATGACAGCTCTATGAAGGATCGAGAATGCCGCTTAAAAACTAGTCTACTTCGTGGAAAGTGCACCTTATGCAAACTAGACTTGCTGAATGGTTTTGACAGAATATCAACAAGCGGGTTGGAAATGATTTTGATACATATTTTTAGGAGGATAAATGTTTAAGACAATATCGTTTGGCCGATCAATATCCTACACTCTACCAGGCAGCAACTGATAAACATGTATTGATATCACACAAATGCAGTCAAAATCTAGAATCAACAACATGGAATTGGACATGGAACAAAGATCTATCTCATCAAGAAATGCTACTAGTTGATGAAATAAAAATCAATCGTACAGAGGTAAACCTCAATCATAATGCAAGAGACATATGGACTTGGCTGAAGAGCAATAACTCCAATACACGGTAAAAAGTGCATATCATGAAATTAGAAGAGTCAATGGAGCACGACAATTGGATAGACAACTCCTTGCTCAGATTTGGAAGAAATTTTCTATGCTCAAAGAAATTCTGTTAGCTTGGTGAGTTTTGCAAAATCGTATCCCTACGAAAGAAAACTTCATCATTAGGGGTGTGGACATAGGAAATGAAATTGGACTCGCCCTATGTGATCAGCAAATTGAATCATTTGCATCAGATCAGTTGAAGGTATTAGAGGCTGCTGATGAGGACTGACCTCATTTTCATTTACACCTTCATTTGGCAAGCTCACACTTGCAATATGCGAGAGTTCCGGATCAAATTACCTATTTGAAAGGACCGCTCCCACTAACCCGTTTATTAGTGGAATTTGTAATCTCATAGGTAGAAGGTATTGGAGATTGCTGCTGAGGACTGACCTCATGTGCATTCTAACCTTCATTAGGAAAGTACTCTCTTGCAAAATGCGAAATTTCACTATCTTTTATGTTTTGGTGAAACATATTCTCCCCCACACCAAGAGATAGTTGCAGTTCTCATTGTAACTCATACAATTGACTGCCCTATCTTATATCACCGATAGTTGGGAACGGATCCCTCTAGTATCTCAGCATTGCCACTATCAATTCCAGTCATGCATTCATTCTAATATTCACCAAACAATACATATCATCTCGCATGTTCAGGCTAACGAATGAACACCCGTTTGGTTTCTCTTAGACCAGATTTTTCGTGTTGATGGGTTTGGTCATGCATATAGCTGCCGAATCCCATGGTCATATATGATCTAAGATTGATTTCCTCTCATTCCATAACTCATACGGAGTGGTGGATACATTTTTACATAGTACACAATTGAGGGTATTTATTACCATAAACAACACATATTCTCAAAGGTTTATGGATAGGTCAGCTTGCGCCATCATGAACCTAACCACGTAAAGTAAAGTTCAATTCCTGCATTCCTCAACAATGTTTTTCTGTGGAGTGCATGGAATAGTAAATTTCCTTACAATGCTCTTTTCATCCAATATTCTCTGAATGAATTAGAAAAATATTCGCAACCACGATTAGTCCTTGAAGTGTTAACTTCTCGACCTAACTGTGTTTTGACATTCACCATTTAGAGCTAGAACATATCGAGCTCTTCATTGCAGTGAGATAACATATACACGTAACAAAAATGTGAGTTGTTATCTTTAAGATGAAAAATGAAAGCCCTATGACATACTTTACGCACATTGAAAAATGTCCGGATTAACTAAATAAAAAAAATTAATGACTCGATAAGTCTTACTAAAAGGCCTTTCGCTAGCCTTGATTAGTCAAGATAGGCTTAATATACTTGCTAAGTACTGTCATTTAAACCTCAACCAAAGGCTAAAGTGCCCATGTGTGAGCCTAACGCAGGTGTAACAATTCATATGAGCTACATTCTTTGGGTCATTTTCCCATAAATTTTACTTGTGTATCAGCTTCTTTGGTGGAATTTTCTCAAGACTTTAGGGTTTTCCCCATGAGTCGAAGAAGGCACAACCTTCATCCTCTTGCTCAATGCACTTAGAAATATTAGCAAACGTCTTGATGTTCATATTATAAGTCATTAAGAGTGTGAAATGAGTCAAATAAAAGTTCTCCATTTCATCTGTTAGTGAACAAATCACATTAACTTTCTTCTCAAACTTATTAATATAATCCCCCCATCTTCTGATTCACACAGAATAGAGTTCATAGTGTCAATATATTCAATTACTGGTTGACACAAATCGATCTTGTATTGGAGCCAGTTCATATGCCAGGTACGAAACCTTGAGTGTGAAATCTGACCATATAACACATCTTTGAGTTTTTCGAAGGCAAAGTCTTCTGGAACATCTTTTTTGTATAGGAGAGACATCTCTTCCTAGCAAAGATTTCGCAGTTTTAGCTTACTGAACTTATCAGGGAGCTCGGTTATCGATCATGGAGTCCATTTCTATAAGTATATTCAGGGACATTAGGCACAAAAATTATTTAGTTTTTTCTATAGAGCATTTTAATTAAGTATCGTGTTCAAAAACTTCGCTATGCTCGTAATCATCACACTTTACATAACCAAAAATTTTTAAAAAAAAAATTAAATGCCCACACTTGAAACATATTCAAGCAAAGAACTTGTGTAACCAGCAATTGGTACATTTCAATTTGGTTCTTTGAATTAGAGCATTCTAATAATTTGTACATGCTAATACGTATTGACACAAATTATTAGTTAACGTATGACATTTCAAATTCTTTATAGCACACAACTATAAGACGAGTTCCGAATATATTAAAAGAATCTTTGCCGTGTCACATTTACCCTTAATCGATTTGAAAATTACCCAGTTGGTAGGTACGCAGACTAACCTTCTAGACAGTGACTTTTATTCCTCATGAAGAACCCAAGTTTCTGATGGGATCACAATGGTCCCTCTTACAGAACAGTCCTAGAGAGCCCAACATGAGCACGATTAATGCGGATGTTCTTTTAATATTAGGATTATATGATAAACAGTGATTACCACAAAATAATTTTATTGATGCATAGTTAATAAAAGATGTTGTTGCATATAATTTTATTATCGTTTGTTTTCTTTTATTAATATTCGCAATACATTCCAATAATAAAAAGAATTGCAACATGTGACATGCCTATAACGCAATAACACATAGTCAATTAAGCATGCTTTCGTTCTTAAATAGAATATAATCATGTATGCTAAGAATTTAAATTATACATAACATAAATACATTCTAATCATGCTTGCCTATAATTTAGAAAATATTTAACACATAAATATTACAAAACATGCATTTTTCATAATTTAACTAATAAATCAAAAATACATAATATTATTTAACACATAAATAATGATTAGACATGCATTTAACTATTTAATATATAAATTGCCATTTATGATAACATAATTAAATTCTAAACATTAATACCAAAAATTAAATTTATTTAACATATAAATAAAAATAATTTTTTTAAAAAAAATTGGACTGGAAAAACGCATCTCACCCATAATCAAATTCCACCATTATTTATTTTGATTTTTTTTTTGTAAGTCTTTTTTTTTGCCAAGCCCAACCACAATGAAAGGTTTCAAATAAAAAAAATGTGGAAATAAAATAACATTGAGAGGTTTAAATCCTACTAAATCTAACCGAATTTGTTCATTCTATGTCCTCTTAGGTCTCTCCCGCCCTCGTTGCCCTTCGACCTGCAATCCTTCGACTCTCCTGACTCGATCTTCCAAACTCATTCTGTGTATATGTCCAAACCATCGCAACCTTCCTTCCCGCAGTTTGGCACTTATAGATGCGACGTATAGTGTATCTCTAAATATCTCATTGGAATCTTGTTTAATCTCGTGAGACCAGACATCCACCTTACCATCCGCATCTCCTTCACTTCAAACATTGCACACGTCAAAGTCTCATAGCCTAATACTCTGACCCGTAGAGTATCGTCGGTCGTATAACCGTTCTATAAAAGTTTCCCTTTAGCGTGAGTGAGACTTTTTTATTGCATAACATTCCAATAACCGATCGCCATTTCATCTATCCAACCTTGAGGCGATGGACAACGTCTCCTTCCACACATCCATTATTTTATGATGGATCCTAGATATTTGAAACTATCTTTCTGTTGGAGGGTCTTGTTCGCAATCATAACTTCCATACTACTTTCTTCTGTTTTATTGGCAAAATTGCATGTCATATACTCCGTCTTCGAGCGACTCAAGCGAAGGCCCTTAGCCTCCATGTCTCTCTCCAATGCTCCAACTTAGCATTGACCTCCTCCTTCGTCTCAGCCACTAAGACAATATCATCCACAAACAACATATAACATGGTACTTCATCCTGTAGATCATGGGAGAGTACATCCATAATTACTGCGAACAGAAACAGACTCAGTGCTGACCTTTGATGCAATTCTATATCCATTGAAAAATATTTTGTTTCTTCCACTGAGGTTCGCATATTAGTCTTCGTACCCTCATACAGATCTTGTATAGCCCTCACATATATCCATATGACCTTCTTGGTTTCTAAACAGTCCCAAATAATCTCTCATGTTATAGTGCCATATGCCTTCTCTATGTCTATGAAGATCATATGGAGATTTCGTTTATGTGCCCGGTATTTTTTCATTAGCCGTCTGAGGAGATGGATTGCTTTCATCGTAGACCTCCCTGGTATGAAACCAAATTGATTCTCCTTCACTCGCACTTCACCCCGTAGTCTAAGTTCAATAACTCTCTCCCATAATTTCATAGTGTGACTTAGGAGTTAACACCCAGATAATTGTCACATTGCTGCACATCACCTTTATTCTTATAGAGTGGAATTACTACGCTACTTCGTCACTCCTCTGGCATCCTTCCTGTCGTCAGGATAGTATTAAAAAGAGACGTTAGTCACTTAACTCCTATGTCTCCTAGATAATTCCATACTTCAATCGGTATGTTATCTGTCCTTATTGCTTTCACACCTCCCATCTTACTAAGGGCTCCCTTCACCTCATCTGTCGATATCTGTCTAACACGCACTGATTTATGGGCCGGTGCACCTCCCCATCCCCTACACAGTTACTATACCTGTAACGAACCGCAAATTCCATAAGTTGGTCTGGGTTCGTTAGGGCAGTATGGGCCATCGGCCATACCCAAGTCCATATCACTTTTTCGTAAAATAAATGAATCAGACCTAAATAAAGTCTCAATGTCATAACATAATTCAAATTTGTCAGACAAATAAGGGGGGTCAAGCCCAAACATAGTTTTACAATACATCAACAACATGGAAGACAAATATCGGGCGAAGCCCAAGTTCATATTGAAATTCCAAACAACAAGCTAGACTCCGATAGACCACACAAATGTGTCAGCAAGATAAATGCCGCTCCGGCTTTGCAAGAAAACATACGGATAGGTTCATGAGCCACAAGGCTCAGTAGGTGATCAAAATCGAGGGTGTACGTGACTATAATACGTTATCACAATAATCTTACACACATGAAGTAGCAATAATTGTAAGTAACGAATGTTTAATCTCATCCAATTTGACTAAACATGTCACCCTAAGTTTAAGCCGTTAAGAAGCGTATTCATTCAATTAGTTAGACTGAACGCGACTCCATTCACATCAACATAATAACACTCTAAATCTTCTCCATGTTCGCATAAGTTCACAATAACACATTACCATATACAACTCACGGTATAAGGAAAACATTAACACACACAATAACAAACAAATATCAAGGGACCACAGGTTCTAAATCAGATGCTATCTTCTTCCCCATCCTCTCTGCCGCAGTGCGACTCTTCTCAGTCAACATGTATTTGACTTCCAATTCTAACTCTTCTCATGTATTCACTCTGTCGCTCGTCGGCCACTCCCTGCGCCGCTCACGGCGTCTGGCCAATGCACTCATTCACTCAGCTGCTCGTCGGCCACTCCCTACGCCGCTCACGGCATATCACCAATGCACTCATTCACTCTGCCGCTTGTCGGCCACTCCCTGCGCCGCTCATGGCATCTCGCCAACAGCTGCTTGCTCTGTCATTCCACTCATCTCTCCACAGTGACACCTCTCCTCATTTCTTTAGTTCACATTCACGGTAACACCCATTCACATTTCCACCCCCTCCCATTTCCTGTTCGCATGAACACCTATTCAATGATACTATCACAGTCTCAACCGCGAGCATAACAGCAAACCGGGCAATGCATAAGCAGATATCCTTACCTCACCACACCAGATTCGTTCCAGTCACCACACCAAATGAAGATTTGAATGCAAACAGGGAATAGTAATCACATACACAACACAAAAATACAATAATCATACTGAATCGATACACACCAAAACTCTATCTACTGAAGCATGAATGGGGAGGGAATAGGAGCAAATTCACAGATTAATCAATAGGATTCAGCAATAACACGCAAAATCAACGATGCCGATCCCCAACCCACATCGCCATCACTGGTTGAGGTTGGATCGGAAATGTGACTTCCACCACATCTCCGTTAGTCCCCGAAGGTGCTACACGACCACCAGACCGTGTGCATTCCCGACGACACCACAACCTCGACACAGCCACCACAATCTTGACTCACCACCTACCAATAACAAATGATGCAGATCTGAAGTTCGACAAGCTCCCCTGCCGCCCTCACTTCTGTCCAAGAGTAAGGTTTAGAATCCCCTTTGAGCGTGAGTCCCTTTCTGACCGAGTGTGAGTAAAACTCATGTGGCCCAGTGTGGCAGGAAGTAGGCTGATCTTCCTATAGTCAGCCATTTACCCAATTGATCGGCAATTCATCCCCTCGGCCCATTTAAAATAATTAGATTGATTGTGTGGCTCAATTCAAGTAAAATTTATTCAATAAAAATAAAATCTTAAATTTGAAATTCTCCGTACCTTACAATATAGATGTGTCTCGTTAAACAATTTACTAAAGTATTGTTCCCACCTCCCTCTTATATCCTCCTCCGAGAAAAGAGTTTTTTTCCTTCCTCATTCTTGATAAATTTAACAATATTAATATCTCTACTCTTCAAATCTCGTATTTTCGCAAGCCTGTATATATCTTGCGCCCCCTTCTTAGTATCCAATCTTGTATACATACCCTCATATGCCTTGCTTTTAACTTCTGTCACCACCCTTTTTACTTCGATACTTGCTTGACGGTACGCCTCTTTTCGTTGTATCCTATCCTCATCCCCATTTGCTGCCAAAAATTGCCTAAAGCTATTTTGTTTGGCTAACTTTAGTTTGCACCTCGTCACTCCACCACCACGTTTCCCTGCCAGACGTCGCTCTGCCAGATGATACCCATACAACCTCTTTTGCTATGTCCCTAATGATAGTAGCCATGAGAATCCATAAACGATCCACGTCCTCAATTATCATGTCCAAACAAGTAGGAGCTACCTTATCTCTGAAGGCGATAGCCGCCTCGCCCTTAAGGTTTTTCCACAGTATCCTTTATCTACCTCCTCGCCTCCTCTCTCCCATTTTTCCTCGTACATTAACATCCATCACCAAAAGACGATGTTGTGACGTCAATGATTCTCCCGGCAAAACTTTACAGTCTGTGCAACAACTTCTATCCATTTGACGCAACAGGAACAAGTCAATTTGTGTGCTTCGCCCTCCACTATTATAGGTAATTAAATGCTCATCTCTCATCTTAAAATAGGTATGGACCACCATCAATTCATGCGCTGCCGCAAAGTCCAAAAACTCCCGACCACTGTCATTTCCCAAACCAAACCCAAAACCGCCATGCGCACCTGGATACCCATCCACCCTTATCCTCACATTGGCATTAAAATCATCACCGATAAAAACCTTTTGTTCCATAGGGATACCAATCAGTACAGTATCTAACTTGTCCCAGAAGGCTCGCTTTCTCACTCTCCCCTAGCCCCCCTCTAACCCAACTACTATTTTGATCGGCATAAGTCTATCGTCGCACCTTACCACTTCCACTACACATTTCGTGAATTTCTCTGACATCATAATCCCAACTTCATTTCGCTCACTAACTAATCCGGAGTTCTATAATTTATACTCATTTACTTCCCTCGCTCTCTCTTCCTTCCACTTTATTTCTTGCATACACAAGCATTATTATTAATATTTGAATATTTTTTTAATTTGTTTATTATAAAAAAAAAATCGACTGAACTCTTTGATGTGAGTGCCCGCCCATTGGGCACACAAGGCATTTTAGAATATTGGCGGCAAACATGCATTTAGTAGAACATAGAAGAAACCTCGAGAATTCCCACCAACTCCTAGCCAATGAGGTTTTTTGCATTTTTTTTCCATGTAACATTCGTGGAGTTTTGACTAATCTGCATCCAAGAAAAACATCTGCCATTAACATACGGATTTATTTTTTACTGTAATAATACAAACAAATTTATGTAGAGTGAATTTTTTTTGGGCGGTTTATACCTTTTTTACTTGAAACTTTTAAACAATCAGCATTCAAGTTTTTGGAAAGAGTTGCTTGAGGAGAAATATTATGATTTTATAAATGTTAGCTCTATGAAGGACCGAGAATACCACATAAAAACTAGTCTACTTGGTGGAAAGTGCACCTTACGCAAACTAGACTTGCTGAATGGTTTTGATAGAATGTCAACAAACGGGTTGGAAATGATTTTGATACATACTTTTGTGAGGATAAATGGTTAGGATAATATCGTTTAGCTGATCAATATCCCACACTCTACCACGCAGCAAGTGATAAACATGTATTGATATCACACAAATGCAGTCGAAATCTAGAATCTACAACATGGAATTGGACATGGAAAAGAGGTCTATCTCATCAAGAAATGCAACTAGTTGATGAAATGCAAATCAGTCTTACAAAAGTAAACCTTAGTCATAATGCAGGAGATATATGGATTTGGCAGAAGAACAACTCCAGTAAAAAGTGCATATCATGAAATTAGAAGAGTCAATGGAACACGACAATTGGATAGACAACACCTTGCTCAAATTTGGACGAAATTTGCTATGCTCAAGGAAATTTTGTTAGCTTGGCGAGTCTACAAAAGAAAGACTCATCAGGGGTGTGGACATAGGAAATGAAATTGGATGCGCCCTATGTGATCAGCAAATTGAATCAACACAACACCTACTGTTCGAATGCAATTATGCAATGCAAATTTAGGATAATACTTATCTGGATAATGGGCTGTCATAGACCAATTCCAACGGATCCCTGGCTGAGCTTCAACATGCACAAGGATCTGATCGCCAGAAGAACAGATGCAGATTTCTGGATGCAGTTTGGATTGAAATAGTGGGTGAAATCTGGTATGCCCAAAATCGAAAATAATTCGAACAAACGAACACGGAGCCGTGGGAAGCATTGAGCAGTATAAAACGAAGGGTATGAGAAAGAGGAAGAAGCCGGAATCTATTTTGAGGCTACACTATCTCATATTGGGGAAGGGAAGCGGAAATCTTTCATATGATTCAATTTACGGTTTAAATATGTAAATATTTTGGTTTAGTAGTGAAATTTCGACTGCTATTCTAAAAAAAGTTTATACTCTTTTTATCTAGAGTATAAAATAAAATATACCTAAATAAAATTCAATAAAAGAATATTTTAAGTAAGATAAAAATAATTTGGTAATTATTTTGGCTCTTTGAGCGGTTTTATAGAATAGACAATGTTTTTTTATAACGTAGGGAATCCTACCGAGGTAGGTAAATCCAACGCCCTACCGCAATAGCCTGCAAACCACGGTAGGGAGGTAAGCCACACTTGGCAAGCCATATGTGACAGGCTCATGTCACTGAGGGAATTTGAACCCATGACCTTT
>JAOYMZ010009376.1:0-21571 GCA_025802335.1 Pinguicula primuliflora
TTGATTGTCGGATGATGTTAAATTTATAAGTCGTAAGACCTTCTATAGGCTTACATATGACTTGCGAATTGTCAACCGGGTCATTATATGACTTGGAGGTTGAAATTTCGAACTCGAATTATCGTCGTGTCACCCGAGGTTCACAAATTCTATCGGGTCTTAACAATGTTGAGTAGGTGTGTGAGTTAGATTTTGGGCTTGATATGATTAGTGGGCCTTCATTTGGGAGTTGGGTTTCGGACTTGTATCATTTCGGCCCAATTGGTTGCTTGATATATATATATATGTGGCTGATATCTTGGATTAATTCTGGAATTGGGCTTCTCATTTATTTATTTTATCATTTCGGCCCAGTTACATAATATTCATTCTCACATGTTTGGCCCACTTGTCCATTTATTCCCGTCCGGTGTCTGGCCCATGATATGTATTGATGATGAGGTTACTGGATCGACACTTTACCACTTTTTGACTCTCTGATTTCTCCGGCTATCTCTCTGATACTCTCTGTAACTCGAAACCCTACTTTCTCACCTGTGCCGTTTCGACTTTTCTGGCCATTTCATCGGTTTTTTCTCACATCTGATTACAGATTCGGACTCCTCGTCCTACTCTCATTCGTTTGAACCGATTAATTGTTGATTTCTCGTGTGTTGACCGACGGTTGATTTTGGGTTCTTTGTTACTGTCGGCTCATTCTTACAGATTTCTTCATGAAATCGACGGATCTGTGCATTGGCTACCTTCGGCATTCAGGATTACGAGGTCAGAGCAAGATTTACCGGACCTCACAGTTGCATTCTCCTTCACCAATGAACCATAGGGTGTTGGTGAGCATTACATTCCTCACCTCCACCATCCACATTCATGTGTTAGAGTGTAGTTTTCTTGCTAGTGCCAAGGATGACCCTTTGCATCTACAATATTTCTTGAGTACGTATTGAGCCCACAAGCTCTCTCCATTCCTCATGTTCCACCAAAGTTTCATTCCAAAAGCAAAGAGGTGTCATTGATCTCCTCAACCCAAGTCCACCTTCGGATTTTGGAAGACAAATCTTCTTCCAAGATTTCCAATACAACTTTTTCATTCCTTCTCTCCATCCCAAAAAGAAATCCGAGAACATCCCTTCAATTTTGTCAATAATGTGTTGTGTAGGCTTCATAGTCATCAATTGATAAACATGCATGCTAAATAGGACATGAGAGATTAGGGTCAACCTCCCACCACTTGATAAATATGAAGAAGTCCATCCATCTAACTTTGCCTTGATCTTGTGTATGAGTGATGATAAAAGCTCTCCTTTTTTGTGGCCTTGATATAATGGAACACCAAGATAGATTGTAGGAAGAGAGAAAGGTTTAAACCCGGTCCATTCCTTAGAAGCAATAATACCACTTTTTTGGATGTTCATAAGTTGTCCCGAGCAAGCTTCATAATCATGGAGAAATTTCAAGACTCTATCCAAAGCGACCTTTGTACCACAAGTGAAGATAATCACATCATCGACATAAGCTAAATGAGAGATCCTAGGGTCCCCTTTTGATGATGTATGAGCCATTTGAGGATGGTCTTCCATAAGGGCATTCAAACCCCTATTTAATACTTCCGCGCCTATAATGAATAGGAATGGAGAGAGAGGATCCCTTGTCTAAGACCTCTTGAAGATTTGAAGAATCCATTAGCTTCCCCCCATTAGCCAAAGTTCAGAAGCTACAACTTGATATCACCCTCCAAATCATTTCAAAGAAGAATTCCTTGAAGCCAAAGGCCCTCAAAACGCGAATGAGATAGAACCAAGATACACGGTCAAAGGCCTTGGCCATATCAAGCTTCAATGCCACATCTTGCTCACCTTCTTTCCAAGCCATTTGATGAGCCATCTCTTGAGCTAGAAGAATGTTATCCGAGATGGTTCTAACCTTGACAAAGCCACTTTGGTTTGGGGAGATAATATGAGGAAGAATAAGAGCCAATCTTGTAGCCAATAGCTTGGTGATAACCTTGCCAATATAATTACACGGGCTAATAGGTCTAAATTCCGAGCAAGAGGGTGGAGTAGTCACCATAGGCAATAAGTAAAGATAGGTGGATGTGAAAGAACCCGGAAGTTCTCCTCCGGCAAAGAAGGCAAGTATAGCATCAACCACCTCTTTCTTTATAATCTCCCAACATGTGGTAAAAAATATACCCGAGAAACCATCTGGTCTGGGGGCGCTCTCACCATCCATAGAGAAAATCGTGGCCTTAACCTCATCAATATCCGACCATTTGCATAATTGATCATTCATATAAGTTGTAACTAGAGATAGAATAAGACCAAGAAGTGAATCATTCAAAATAATAGGAGGGGCCATGAGTTGTACCTCAAAATGGTTGCTCAAACATTGAGCAATATCCTTCGAATCATTTAGCCATGTTCCTTGAGTATCTTTCAACTTGTGAGTGTATGTTTTTTGCCTTGCTTTTTGCACAAACTTATGGAAGAAGGAGGTTTTGCTATCCCCTTCTTTAAGCCACTTAATTCGAGATTTTTGCCTCCAAAAAGTTTCTTCAGCTAGGAGAAGTTACTTGTGCTCGGCTCTTGCTTTAGATAGATTGATTCTATCCTCATCCAACCCCGTCTCATCACAAGTGTTTTCTAAGGCTAGAAGTTTGTCCTCTCCATCTTTAAGATTTTGAAAAACATTGCCATAGACTTCCTTGTTCCATGTTCTTAGGTTCTTTCTCAATTTTTGAGCTTGGCACTAAGGACATATAAAGCATGAGTAACCTCAATAGGAGACTCCCAAGATTTAGCCACAAAATCCATAAAGGATGCATGAGAGATCCAAAACTTTTGAAATTGAAATGTAGAGACTTTATGGGTAGTATATTCACCAATTTCAAAGAGAAGAGGTGCATGATCAGAGGTCACCCTCCCCAAGCGAGTAACTTTGCATTTAGGACTCGAAACTATCCATTCATTTGAGAGCAAAATACGGTCCAATCTCTCAAGAACCCTATGACCTCTTGTACGGTTGTTGCTCCATGTAAACTTGTTCTCGAATACCCCACATCAACTAGGTGACATGAGTTTATGACTTGATGAAAATCATTAGCTTTTCTTTGCAAAATAGGTACACGACCCGCTTTCTCTTCCGACCATAGAACAATGTTAAAATCCCCACCAATATTATAGAATATTAATAAAAAATACAAAAACAATATAAAATAATGTCCTTTATGTCATTTTACAAAAATCAGTCATCTAATCAGGTAAATTTGCGAAACAAGTCTAATTAAATCAGTCACCTTATCAGGTCACTTTATCAGGTCACCTTATCAGTCACCTCATCAGTCATCTTATCAGTCTCCAGTTACCTTATCAGCCATCAGTCACTTTGTCAGTCCGATTTTCTAAACACAACCTTCTACTGCATATTATACATAGAATGCAGACTTTGGTTTTGAATCGTGCACGGTTTTGTTTGAATGTAAGAGGGTCTGCGTTAGAGGTCACCATTTTGGTGTACTAGGTTGGCCCAATCCATTTTGTAAACAAGTCAGCCTGGACTGATACACAATAAAAATAGATCAGGTTAGCCTAACACGTCCGTTTGGTGATATCTAGTCTGGGCTTTGGGCAGTGAAGAAAATGGAATGTCACACTATGATGAATGTAAGAGACAGCGGTGATGACATACAACAGCTTCAAATTAAAGACAAAATTGTTGGAGACGGAGATAGCCCGACTTTGGTTGACGACGAAGAAACGAAAGGTGTCTTCTCCTTCAGACACTCCAAGGACAAGTGGTTGATTTCGGCACTAGAGGTAGAAAGGTGGAGCTTATACTGTGACAGGTGTTTGTGGAATACATGAGACGCTAACGTGTGTACTTGTTGGGCCAGGGTATAGTTCTAAATAAATATTAGGGTCTGTAAGCTGAAAAGAGGAGAATGTGGGAATATATTTTTTATAGATAAAGGTATCAAATCTCATACTTCCACATTGGGAAGTACCCAGCTCACCTGTTGAACTACTTGAGTTTGATTGTGGGTATATATTATAAGAGCAAATTTCAAGTGTACAACTTTATATGTACAATCCGTTCGTCGGAAATTATGAAAATCCTTTCCTCTTGAGATAAGCAGTTCTTAATTGGGTTTAAAAAATTACTGGCGAGGGAGTTGTCAGAACCACACGAGAGCATGAGGTTTTTGTTCTTTTATATAGAAGTTTTTTACTAGTGTAATTAGTTTCGACAACGAAAAATATAATTGAACAATTGTACACTTAAGAGCTTTACACTAGAAAGCTTACACTATATTGTTAATACCAAATAATGTAAATACTGATAAATTAATAAAAAAAATTACTTATAAAAAAAATAAAAATGTAATGCGACCTAAAAAAGAGGGAAATAATATATACTACCTCTTTTTTCACACACCTCCGTATCTCTATTAGTGAACACACACATGCGTTGGTATGTGCGGAATTCACTGTGCAAGAATTGAGATGGAGGTGGTGTGGAGGTGTACATAATATTGGCGAGATCATTGGTTGTCGAAGAGATTTATAACGGCTACATTGTTGCCAGGTGTTAGTTTATTTTGTGCTGGAGCTTCATTGGCCCGGCATGGATTGCTTGCCAGCCTCAAATAAAAACTACAATTTCTCGATTTTCATAAAATAAATTTCACAAGGTATTTGGTAGTGGCTCACAATTTTTCTGGTCAGGGAAAGAAGGAAACACTTATCAAAAAAAGAGGGAAAGAAGGAAACCAAGTACAAATAAACACAGCCTGCCTCCTACTGGAACCATTTGCTCTCCTCTTCTGATCCATCTTCAGTTTTCAGTGCGTATTCTTTCCTGTTCTACTTGAGTTGTATGAGACGGTCTGCCGGAGATTTCAATCAAGCTAGTTCTGATTTCGGTTTCTGACCGAATAGTATCGGATACCGCGGCATGAATCTCCTGTGTAATTCATTGTGATTTTCATATTTAGCTATCGAACTTGCTGATTGAATCTATTAATCTCTCTTCTTGTTACTTCTGATGGGGAGCAATGGCTGTGACAAATTCGGTTAATTTAGGTGAGGATTTTAAATAATTAGATTATGCCTTCGGCCACAACAACAACTATTACTACTAATTTCTCCTTTTTCGGTTTCAGGGATGAATCTTTATCCACTTTCCATATCATTCACTCTGTTTCCGATACTAATTACCAATTTTGGCTCTGCTAAATATGGATAATCTAAAATATTGATTTTCGGGACTCTCTCATTCTAAAATAACCATCTGAAGCGTAGACAATTTGTATATAGTCTTGTTACAAGTTCTTTTCATTTCTTTTGCAGTGCTAATGTTGCTTTAACAGGTTCCTCCCAATAATAGTAGCAGCATGCCAGGCCGATGAGACGAAGTTTGCTGTGCAGCTGAAGCATATCCTGGTCCTCATTTAGATGGATCCTTGTTCATCTGGAGAAGACCTTGTTACTAAGGTCATGTTATCATGCTTGTTTAGTCTAGATGTTTAATTTTTTTTTTCTGTATCTCACAAATCCAGATAAGAATCAATGAGATTTGCTCTGTATTTACAGATGAGGAAAACCTATACAATTACTAAACAGCGCGAGAAGTGGACTGAAGAGGAGCATACATTGTTTCTGGAGGCACTCAAGCTTTATGGCCGTGCTTGGCAGCGGATAGAAGGTTTCTATTCTTTCTCTTATTCCACATGTGGTTGACGCAATGAATTTTGTCCATTCAACCTCTTAGATGGATTGTTGACATCTACTTTACTGAGTTATTGGATATACTTTGATTGATTACCGAACTTTGTACCTCCTTGTCATTTCATTTCTGGTGGTGGTGCAGAACATGTAGGAACCAAAACTGCTGTGCAGATCAGAAGTCATGCGCAGAAGTTTTTCACAAAGGTCAATTCAGTAGCTTCCCTTATTTCCTTGTTTGTGATAAGCACACCTGTCATATTTTCAGGTTTTGGATCTTGCATTTAAAACCAGGTGTGTGGGATAACCTCACATAGTTCATCATTCATTCCTTCAGAAGAGCCGAATGAGATGGCTGCTTCATGGAAAAGTTTTTTTTTCATTCATACAAGAACTAATTTTCGGACCTTTCATCTTAATTCTATTTGGTTCTTCATATAGTAAAAATAGGATCAGTCCTACAATGGAATTGATGATTGATAAGATGACGGTATCCAGAATAGCCACTGCACTCTCATACTCGTGTTAACCAACAGATTAGGCCCAGCCTGGGATGAGGTTGGTCTTTATTCACTCCACGCAAGAGACTAGGGCCGGTCTAGAGATAGTATCGTTTTGGGGCTGCTAGCATATTTGGTTTTGATGTCGGTATAGGCAGCACATATTCGTTTCTTGGTTAGCTGTTTCCTTACTGCCGAATTCTTGTGAAAGTGCAACAGAGTTAAGAGGACAAATTATCAAGCTTTTGGTTCAATCCTTTCCTTCGGTGCCTATGGTGCCATTAGCAAACCACCTGCAGCCAGTAGATAGTCATTGTTTCTCTCCCCAGATCCATATCTCTTGATAGTTACTCTATGCTGTACATAGTTTTACCAAGTCGTATTATTATGTTTGTCTTAACTGCTTGACATAGAATGGAGGCTTTGTTGGAGATGGCAGTTTGAAATGAAAAGGACTAAGTTATACCTTGGCATTATGGGAGGCATGCTATTTTCGTTCAATATTGATTTTTGGTGATAAAACCGTTCTCCCAATTAGATTGATCAATCATTTGTTTAACCATACATCCTTACAAGCGTATGGAAGGTTACTATATCTGACTTACTTCGTATTAACCTTATTTGATGAATAATCGACTTTTTCAATCTACTTAATATATACATTTCTCTGATCATTTAGGATTTTAACTCTTGCTTGTTACATTCTTCATTATATTTTCTATCTGAACACAATGGCTATGGGCGCAAGCTCTTCATGTACCATCTTTAGTTGGTTTTGCATGTTTCATTAGTATCTATTGAAATATTTAATCCCCAATATCCAACTTATCAACTTGGTATGAATCATAACAATATATATTGCAGCTCGAATACAACTTCATTGAAGGTGGATAACCTAACAAACTAATGCAGTTCTTGTCATAGTTTGATATGCGATAGTTAAATAGGATGATCATTGGATTTGTTCTTAACGTCAGTTCCACCTGTTACAAAAAAAACATAGACCGCAGTTCTAATAGAGATTCATTACCTATTTTAGCGTACTAAAACTAGGGATGTCATGTTGTGTTTTAGGATAATACTCTAATGAACTATGGTGGAGATGGGGACAAATCTACACCATCTGACTGAAGTACCCAACTTGCCAAGACCAGTTCAATATGAGCATGGATAAGTTTTCTTGAACCCCAACCCATTGGATTGAACCGCAGACCAATCCCTTTGACAATCTTATAAAAAGAAAAAATGTAGCTTTTATTAGTCACAATCAACCGTTGTAAAACAAGAATAAGTCCTATCGAAAGATGTAATGTCCATTTTTTCTACCTCAAATCTATGACCTTGATCCACAATCCTGCTAACTTTTTTCTATGTACCTTCATGTGTATTTAGTACCAATATTATAATTTCGGTTACTGCAATCAGAATTGATCACATGATTGAAAAGTTTATACATAGGATATCAAAAGTATCATGCGTCGGTGATCGCCAAAAATTTCTAAACCCTAACGATTACTTTAACCCAAGGAGAAAACGAGAAATAAAGTTACTGACAATGGAGTCGTTGTAAACGATAGGGCTTTTGATCTACTATATATAAGTTTTCCAAGTTTGTGACCAATTATAGTTGTGATAGTCAAGATTATAATATTTCGTACCATTATGGACACAGTCATACTAGAATTTTTGCTCATTTATATTCTCTTTATTCTATACATTTACAATTGGAATGTATTAAGAGTAATTTGATGAGCAAATATGTTCAGTTTACTTAATCACAGGGCATAGAGAAGATTACTTTTATTGAATGGTTTTTCACTCCTTTATATATATTTTGTGAGTTTGTGTCTAAAAAAAAAAGAGTTTGTGTCTCATAGTTAGGCTTAGGCCTAATATATAGAGACAATAATCTGTTAACTGGAAGACTGCTGCAATGCACTACTTAAAATTCAATAGCTGGATTTGATGAACATAAGTTTGCAGGTTTGTTAACCACGGATGATAAATGGCTTGTTTAGCTGAATGGATCATTGGCTTCTTTTCTATAGTTATTTATCTGTTATTTGAATTGAAGCACGTAAATGCTATGTACTTCTGTGCCTGAAATATACTTGTTTGGGAATGCACACCAAGTCTTGCATATTATTTTTTAGCAGTCAGTTTTTTTGTCTAATTGTATTTCAAAGGTTTGTAGAATGCCATTCTCCAAGAGCTCTGTTTTTATCAATCATTACTTATTAAGACAGCCATACTATTTGTTCGAGCCATCACACACGTTTGGTATCATCTGAATGTTCATTTAGGGTTATGCTTTGTTTGCAATGAGTCTCTTCTCTGAATAATCCAGCACCACTCAATTCAAGGTCTGATCTGCATACCACTGGATTATCGCATTTGCTTTTATGCTCTTGAATATTAATAACATGTTCCTAATCCAGTTGGAAAAGGAGGCCATAGTCAAAGGGGTTGGTCAAGCTCTTGATATTGAAATTCCACCACCACGTCCCAAAAGGAAACCCAGTAATCCTTATCCCCGAAAAACAGGTGTGTTGGCTTCATTTACACAGGTGGGGATGAAAGATAGGAAAATATCAAACTCCAGTTCCACTTCATTCCAGACAAAAATGACAGTGGCATGTGATAAAGTGCCTGAGGTATGACTAACCGTCTCATTTGGTCAATTTGCCTTCAAAAATTTGTTCTCTAATTCCATTTGTAGCATGAATGCGTTTGTTTTTTTTGGTATGGCTGTTGTTTCCTTCCTGTTTATTCAACTGGTCTTACCTTATTTTCCTCAAGCATCATATGGTTTTTAAAGGACTATCTTTTCATGATTTTTGCTTTATGTTCTGCTAGAAACTTTTTGATGATGTGGAACTCCGGAACTGGGACGAATACTGTGGGAAGGATAAGTGCTTGGAGGCTTTCAATCTCTTAACGACTAATCCGTGTGCATACCCATCATTAGTAAACAAAGCTTCTCCAATAAGTGATGCGCCTAGAAAATGTACTTTTCGACAGTATATTCCACTCGCAAATGCCTCTGGCAATGAGAGTAGAAGCGGTGCATCTCTGGTCGCTACCGAAGCCGAAGGACATGATGTAGAGAAGTCTGATAATGAACAGTTGTTTCATGATAATGTTCAACTCATCAGTCCGATGGATTCATGCCTTTCACATGCGAAATCCTTGCATGTTCAGAAAGTGAAAGAGATGAAACAGTGCGGAAATTATTGCTTGCCTATCACTGATGAGCAAGCCTCCTCAAACTATCCTCGTCATGTTCCTGTGCATATTCTTGATGGGAGTTTTAGTAGAAGTGCACAGCATACATCTGCAGATAAATCCTCAACGGAGTCTGCAATATTAGGTCCAATTGGTGGAATTCATGGTGACCAAACTCCTTTTATTAACCCTGCCGGATCTACAACTTCTGAACATTATGATGATATATCCGGATCTTCCATTCATCAGTCATCTCCAAGTTATCATCCATATTTTACTCCGATCCAGATCACAGAAGACTGCCACTCGTTTCTGCCGATATCATCTACGTTTTCAGGTTCAATTTTATCAGCTTTGACTCAAAATGCAGCAGCATTTTATGCTGCTGCTAGCTTCGCAACAACTTTGTGGCCAGCTCAACTAGAGCCACGTACTGTTTTAGGTGGGGCTTTTCAATCGGTGGTATCACCAAGTCCCACTATGGCAGCCATTGCTGCAGCTACTGTTGCAGCTGCAGCTTTATGGTGGGCAGCCCAGGGACTACTTCCTTTACATGCTCCATATCATCCTGGGTTTACCTGCCCTACGGTTTTCGTAGCAGCTCAATTGGATGGTAGCCCAATTCGGACGGTAAATATAGACATTAAAGAACAAACTCTTGATCCTGCCTTAGATCGTCAACCATTGGAACCTGGAACCTCTGAAACTATGCACTCAGCTTCCAAGTTACAATCCTCATTATCATCAGATTCTGAACCTAGTGCTGCTGAAAAGCTAAATGGCGGAACATCTGCTCCTGGAACCGCAGAAATTGAGAATGCATCAGTGCTGCCTGACTCAAACAAGTCTAAGAACAAAAAGCTGTTGGACCGATCTTCGTGTGGATCAAACACCCCATCCAGCAGTGAAGTCGAAGCTGATGCTATGGAGACGCCTGCAGATGGAGATGAAGAGAACCATACTAAAAAACCTAAAAGCCTTGAAGAGTTTGATGCTGCAGTGCATCCTATTTTCGACCTCTTCAGTAGACGCTATCGAAACAGCAGCAATATAAATGATCCCTGGAAAGAAGTATCAGAAGAGGTACTTTAAATTTTCACCTCTTAAGTATCAGTTTGGCTTTTCAGTTCATTTCTTTTATTTTAATTCCCAAATCAATTTCCATGCAGGGGAGACTGGCATTTCAGGCCCTCTTCTCTAGAGAAGTTCTGCCTCAGAGTTTCTCACCTCCCCATGATGTAAAGAACAATGAGAAAATATGTTCAAATGAGCTTCTGGAAAAGAAAGTTGATGAACGAAAGCCCGAATTTGATGGGAAAGGATGGATTACTGGCTTCCGAAAGCCTGAAATAGAAAGTAACTCCTCCTCTCTTGTTGGGGGAAAGAAGCTAGGCGGGTTGGCAAAGAACGGACTCGAACACGCGAAGCTGAAATCATGGCGAACTGGATTCAAACCTTACAAGAGATGCTCGACTGAGGCAGGAGATAGGGTGTCAGCCAACAGTCAAGAGGAAGAAAAAGATCCCAAGAAATTACGCATAGAAGGAGAGGCCTTTATTTAAGTTTTGAAATAATGTACTCGATCAAGAACTGCATCTCTGGCACTGCAAGATACTTTCAACGTTCCTTTCCCCGATTATGCACCACTTTAATTTCTTGATTTTAAAGATCACACATTATATATAGATGTGTACTCCGTTGGAGTCGTCTGTCATGTCCTATGTAAAACCATGCAAATGGCATTCAAATACCCTTGAGGACGCATCCTAATTAAATGGGCTTCGATTTTGCAAATTCATCTAGTGTGCCCCAGCTGCCACAGAGGGTTCATGGTTACGATATTTTGTGTTTTTTCATGTGCTGTGGTGGGCAAAATGCGTTGAAAGTTACTATAAAATCATATTTTTATTTTGGAAGCGTGGTTGATAGTAATATTCCGGTTGAGCAGATCTTCAAACGGGGCTAACAGAGTCACGGTGGTATCCCACAATTCAAAACTCTTCTTCGAAGATGATGAGACAACACTTTGAGATAATTATGAAAACTGGAATGAAGTCTTACAATTAAGCGTCAAAGCATTTGTTAGGGTTTGGGAATCTCCTTATTTATAGGAGTAGACATTGACCAAGGATAGAATGGACCAAGTATGAGTCAAAGCCCAATTAATGTAATAATTATATAAATCACAATTAAACACATTAATTGTAATTTAATTCTTAGTTATATTTTGTCGTTTTTATGTTAATGTCCAACAGCTCCCACTCGGCTACACAAGTCGCAATGGGTTGTTCAAATTTTCTCTCGATGATTTATATGAGTAATGAGTTGTGCGACCAGTATAAGTAACACGTAACATCATGTTAAGTCACATTCAAACTAACATGACATTTTCAAAATGCATCTACCCCAAATCCTCTTTGCATCACTGATAGCTACGAATTTACTTTAAGCTATACAATATTTGGTTACATACATAATGTAACCGCCCGGGCAAATATGGTGAGCAAGATAGATTGTTCCTTAGACACTAATGACCATTCATATCAACTCGATTGCTTTCATAGCATGGTCCGCATGACTGTTAAGAATCAAAGTCGCTGGATTCATACTAAAGTAGCATCATCAAGCCTCAACTCAAGTCACAGTTCTAAGTCGAAGAGTAACGCTCAGGGTGGACCAGAAAAAGGTCCTGTGATTACATAATGACAATCAGGAAAAAACTATTATCATTCTCACAACAATCGATCTATAGCACACACAGTATGAAATGTGTGTCATGGTATGGCTCCTACAGATGGGCATGTCACGATCTTATATCATGCAAATGCAGCCATCGATAAAAACACCTAATCTGTATCCTATACAATTGGCTTTAAGCTTAATGTGAACCCAGTTATTTCACATTCAATTCTCTAGTAATCTCATTTCAGACCTACTGAAGCGACTGAGGTCATCTCTATCAGTCTCATCCTTCCTGCTACACAAGTATAAGGGCGATTCCCCTTGTGATAGGGCCAATCGTAAAGCTTTGATATTCTATATTGTGCATTTGTAATTAATTTGCAAACTCATAATAATTGTATAGCGTGAAAAAGAAACGTCTTTGTATTTCACTAATCAATTCATTATATAAACATGTCCTCTTATATTTCTACAAGATGTCGTCAAACCCTACAAATTCCTAGACTTTTTTTTTGAATTCCTAGACTCATGATATGAGCTCTAAACATATCTCTAGGAACGGATTTTGTCATTGATTCTGCAATCTTCTTGTCAGAATGAATATACTTGAATATGATATGCCTTTGTTGTTCAAAACAAAGCAATATTTTTTCTGGATGTGCTTCGTCCTCCTATGGAACTTTGGATCCTTAACGAACAAAATCGCTACAGTATTTATCGTAATAGCGACCATACTCTATTTCCATAGTTGACATAGCAATGCAGTCTTACTTATTACTGCACATGATACGACTCTCCCACCGAGGATGATGTGATATCTAGAGGTGAACTTGGACTCACTAATAAGTCTCTCAATCGACATCCATGTATCCTTTTAAGTACATATCTCCCCCATTATAACACAATTAGATCAGTCATACCACATAGGTAATGAATGATTCACTTAACTGCTTGTCAATGAGCAGGTCTCGAGTTTCTTTGATGATGACTCACTAGTCCAATCACGAAACAAATGTCCAGCCATGTACATAACAAGGCGTATATTAAATTTTCTATAACACTTGCATAAGGAACTGTGCTCACCTCCTCCTTCTCTTTATATGTTTTGGGGCATTGCTTTGAGGCTTATACTTTGAAATGTGCGTAGAAGAACACATATTTCTCAATTTGAAAGTATCCTTAAGGAACTTATCCATCAAATGACAGAATTTTCAGCTACCATTGTCAAAGAGCCACTCCCACTAATGCCAAAGTCGGTGGAATTCGTAGCTATGTCTGTATTAGATACAGAAGGTTGCTGATCAACTTGCCTATTCGAATGACAACTCCCACTAACCCGTTGGTCGGTGGAATCAGTTGAAGGTATTAGAGACTGCTGATGAGGACTGATCTCATTTGTATTTTCACTTTCATTTGGTAAGCTCGCACTTGCAATATGCGGGAATTTTTGATCAAATTACTTATTTGAAAGGATCACTCCCACTAACCCGTTTGTCAGTGGAATTTATAGTCTCATAGATAGAAGGTATTGGAGATTGCTGTTGAGGACTAACCTTATGTGCATTATCACCTTCATTAGGAAAGCAATCCTTTGGAAAATGCAAAATTTCACTATTTTTTGTATTTTGGTGAAACATATTCTCCCCCATACTAAGAGATCGTGACAGTTCTCATTTTAACTCATACAATTGACCGCCTTTCTTATATCACCGACAATTGGGAACTGATTCCTCTAGTACCTCGACACTGCAACGATCAATTCCAGTCATGCCTTCATTTGAATATTTACCGAACAATACATATCATCTCACATGTTCAGGCTAACGAAGGAACACCTATTTGGTTGCTTTTAGACCAAGTTTTCCATGTTGACAGGTTTGGTCATGCACATAGCTGCCGAACCCCATGGTCGCATACGGTCTAAGGTTGGCTTCCTCCCATTTCATAATTCATAGTAGTAGTGGGCATACTTTTACTTGGTACACGATTGAGAATATTTATTGCCATAAATAATGCATATTCTCAAAGATTAATGGATAGGTTAGCTTGCGCTATCATGAACCTAACCACGTCAAGTAAAGTTAGATTCATGCATTCCTCAACAACATTTTGCTGCGGAGTGTATGGAATAGTAAGTTTCCTTACAATGCCTCATTCATCACAATATTCTCGGAATGAATCAGAAAAAATATTCGTAACCGCAATTAGTCCTTGAAGTGTAAACTTCTCCGAATAACTGTGTTTCGACTTTCACCACTTAGAACTTGAACATATCGAGCCCTTCATTGCAGTAATATAACATGTACACGTAACAAAAACGTGAGTAGTTATCTGTAAGATGAAAAATGGTTGTACGATGAAAAATGGAAGCCCTATGACATACTTTACGCACATGGACAAATATCGAGATGAACTAGATAAAAAGAATTAATGACTCGATAAGCCTTACTAAAAAGACTTTTGCTAGCCTTGCTACCTAAGCAAGGCTCACACATAGGCACTTTAGCCCTTGTGTTGAGATTTAAAAGACAGCACTTAACTAGTCTATTAAACCTATCTTGACTAATCAAGTCTAGCAAATCTTTACAGATTAAGAGTTTTACTTGCATTGGAGATTAAGGTAAAGGGTGAACTATTTAAACTTGAATAAATGTCATCCAAATCTAGAACACAAAAATCATGTTTTAAGATTTGCAACCAAACACATTGTTGCATACATGATTCTTAAACCATTAACTTCGAGATTAAAATCAAATTCCAAAAATATTAAACAAAGAACTAAAATCAAACAACAACGTATGACAGGTACAAAAAGAGTGTCATACAATAGCAATATGTTCTTGCCACGAAGTTGGAACTTGTAATTGTCAATGTCAACATCTTTTATACTGTCATCCCCGTAGCTATACTTTTTGTTCTAACATCACAGTGATGAAACTAGATAAACTCAATACAGTTATTTACGGCGTATTGGTTAGCTCCTTGTCAACAATCCACATAGGAAAGAATTGCAACTAATACATATGAGCATGTGTATAACTTAGGATTATTACGAATGAAATGTACGTTTCTAGATTCGGGACATACCCGAGAGAAATAAAATTTCATTTTGTAGTTGTAACACTTCATATGCGCTACATTTTTTGGGCAGTTTTCCCGTATATGTTGTTAATGTATATTTTCTTTGGTAGAATTTTCTCAAGACTTTAGGATTTCCCTCATGAGTTGAAGAAGGCACAACCTTCAGCCTCTTGTTCAATGCACTTAGCAATATTTGCAAATGTCTTGATATTCATATTATAAGTTATTAAGATTGTGAAAGGAGTCCAATAAAAGTCCTTCATTTCATCAGTTAGTGAACGGAGAACATTAACTTTCTTCTCAAACTTATTAATGTTAATCACTCATCCTCTAATTCACACAAAGAAAAGTTCATAGTGCTAATATATTCTGTTACTGATCGACACGAATCGATCTTGTATTGGAGCGAGTTCATATGCAAGGTACAAAACCTTGAGTGTGAAATCTGACCATATAACATATCTTTGGATTTTTCGAAGACAAAGTCTTCTAGAATATTTTTTTTGTGTAGGAAAAACATACTCTTCCTAGACAATATGTCACAATTTTAGCTTACTGAACTTATCAGAGAGCTCGGTTATCGTTTTTGGGATCAATTTATGCAAGTATATTCAAGGATATTAGGCACAATATTTATTTAAGTTTTTCTATAGATCATTTTGATTAAGTATCGTGTTTGAAAACGTCGCTATGCTCGTAATCATCACAGCTTACATAACCAAAAATTTCAAAGAAAAAACTAAATGTCCACACTTGAAACATATTCAAGCAAAAAACTCATGTAACCAACAAATGGTACTTTTCGATTTGGTTCTTTGAATTAGAGCATTTTAATAATTTGTCCATGTCAATACGTATTGACAAAAATTATTAGTTAACATATAACGTTTCAAATTTCTTATAGCACACAGCTATAAGATGAGTTCTGAACATATCAAAAGAATCTGTGTCGTGTCACATTTATCCTTGATCGATTCGAAAATCACTCAGTTGGAAGGTACGCAGGCCAACCTCCTAGATAGTGATTTTCATTCCTTATGAAGAACCCAGGTTTCTGGTGGAGTCACAATGACCTCAATTAAATACTAGTCCTAGACAGCCCAACATGAGCACGATTAATGCGGATTTTCTTTTAATATTCAGATTTTATGGTAAACAGTGATCACCATAAAACGGTTTTATTGACACATAGTCAATAAAAGATGTTGTTGGATATAATTTTATTAACATTTATTCTCTTTTATTATTATTCGAAACACATTCTAATAATAAAAAGAATTTGCAACATGCGACTTGCTTATAAAGCGATAATACATAGTCAATTAAGCATGTTTTCATTCTCAATAGAACCTAATCATGTATGTTAAGAATTTAAATTACTAATAGTATAAATAAATTCTAAATAAGTATTTTACATAATTTAACTAATAAATTAAAATAAATAAATTATTTATCAGATAAATAATAATTAAGAATGTATTTTACAATTTGACAAATAAATTGACCATAAAATTACATAATTAAATCCACTAGCAGATCGTCTCTTGGTTATTTCCATTGTCTTCCTCTGCGATCTCCACTCGAGAAGCGAGCTCCTTGAAAAAATTCTTCCTATTCTGTAAATCTTATCATGGCCGGGCGTGGCAAGAGAAGAAAAGCAACAAACAGAGAATAAAAAACAGGACACAAGAGATCTTGGACTGTAGGGAAAAATGTTTCCTCTGTATTTCAGTATGATCAGAATTGATACCGATACAAGTGTTTGTATGCTATATTTATACAACAGATATTTTGAAAGACAGCTCACGTATCTGCCCTTAATGGTGCAACTGTTTCCTTTTCAAAATAGTAACAGATTTGTCAAGATTTCGTTCATCATTGAATGATGATTCTGGAATCCTTTGGCCAGCCTCATCAGTAACGGTTTTCATGTTTTCAAATGTAACCTTATGATAAGGTTTGGTATAATGTTTATCATCCCCCCTCAAATTGAGCAGGGTATCTATGCACAATTTGCGGCGAACACAATCCAAAACTAGCCATAGTTGAGGTTTGGTGAAGACATCGGCAATTTGATGAGAAGTAGAGATGTGTCGTGTGAGAAGAAGACCTAGAGCCACCCTCTCACGAACATAATGATAATCAAGTTCAATATGTTTACTTCGGGCATGAAACATGGGATTCACCGTGAGGAAAAGAGCACTGAGATTATCACAGAAGAGAACGGGAGGTTGTGGGAGAGCCACCTGAAGATCACGCAAGAGGAAGGTTAACCATGTTAATTCAGCAGTAGCTTGGGCTAGAGCACGATACTCTGACTCAGTGCTAGAGCAAGTGACCATTGGTTGCTTCTTAGAACTCCAAGAGATCAAATTACTACCAAGGTAAGTGCAATAACCCGTAGTAGATCTTCGTGTATATGGACAACCAGACCAATCGGCATCCGAGAATGCATAGAGGTTCAAATCACTATGTTTTTGAGTGTGAAGACCAAAGGAGATGGTGCCTTTGACGTATCTGAGTATACGACGAACAAGGGATAAATGTGCAGTGGTTGGTGATTGCATGAATTGTGAAACATAATTCATGCTATAGGACAAGTCAGGATGAGTCATTGTGAGATATTGAAGACCACCAACAATGGATCGAAAGGGAGTGGGATCTGAGAGCAGAGGAGCATCTGAATCAATCGGAAGTTTGGTGCTCAAGGGTGTTTTAACAGCCCGAGCTTCATGCATATCACAACGTTCCAAGAGTTCAACTGCATATTTGTGCTGATTTAAGAAGAGACCTTGAGCAGTAGGACAAATCTGCACTCCCAAGAAATAGTGTAAAGGCCCCAAGTCTTTCATTGCGAAGCTACTGTGAAGAGTTTTGATGAACCGGGTGATAGCATAAGAGTCTGTTTCGGTGAGAAGGATATCGTCTACATATAGCAGAAGAACCAGAGTAACATCACCATCTATGTTGATGAAAAGGCTTGGATCAGCAGAATTGCATAGAAATCTTGAGCTTAGGAGAAACGAGCTGAAACGATCGAACCATGCTCGTGGTGCTTGTCTTAAATCGTACAGAGCTTTTTGCAGCCTGCAAACGTGATGAGGGTGATGTTTGTCAACAAAACCAGGTGGTTGTGCGATATACACTTCTTCAGACAAATTGTCGTGTAGAAAGACATTTTTGACGTCCAACTGTCGGATGGGCCAACCCTTGACAGTGGCAAGAGATAGAACAAGACGGATGGTCCCTGGCTTGATAACTAGGGAATAAGTCTCATTAAAGTCAATTCCGGGTTCCTGAGTGTAGCCGCGAGCGACCAGTCGTGCCTTCAAACGATCAACAAAGCCTGATGAGTTAAGTTTTACCTTATATACCCATTTAGAGGTAATGACATTCATGGTGTCACGTCTGGGTACAAGCTCCCAAGTTTGGTTCTGCATAAGAGCCTCATATTCATCATACATTGCTTGTTTCCAGCCAGGATGACTCATTGCTTGTTTAATATTGCGTGGTTCCTTTGAATCATCAGAATAGGCATGAAGTAGCGCGTACTTAGGATTCGGCTTACGAACGCCTGAGCAGCTGTGTGTGATCATGGAATGAGACCGTTGGGAAGGCACAACTGTAAATGAAGAGGTCTCAGCAGTATCATTATGCACAGCTGGAGCAGCGACTTCAACAGTTGGAATAGAAACTGCATTAGCAAGAATAGACTCTTTATGCACAGCAACACTAGGCGTATCAGTTGGAGTAGAAACTTCAATAGCTGGAGCAAGGACTTCAGTAGCAAGAACAGGCTCAATGTTCACTTCTCGAGTGATAGTTTCATCTGCAGGAGGAGTAATAAAGGATAATACTGCAGAATCTATGATGGAGTCGACTTGTGTGGTAGGTTCAACTGCAGGCTCAGTGACTGGATTCTCAAAGGTATCACTTGAGTCCAACTGTGAGGGAACAGAGGACTTAGAACCCGTAGACAAGGACACAGGGCCATCTGGTGTTGTATCTGGACGAATAATAGGCACCTCAATAGGAACATAAGCATCAGAAACAGGAGGAACCAAAGGATTATCAGCAGACGAAGTTGGAGGATCATCTGATGACAAAGCAAATTCCTGGAAATGAGACAGTGAAAACTGACTGGAGCTTAAGTTCTGACCTTTGTAAGGAAATATAGTCTCATCAAATGCGACATGTCTGGAGATGTAAAAACGATTTTCAGAGGCTGAGAAGCACCGATAACCTTTATGTCTATCACAGTAACCCAAGAATACGCACGGGATCGACTTGCTATCAAATTTGTTCTTGCGAGTATCCCATGTATAGGGATAGCATTTTGATCCAAAAACACGCAAGCTCTTATAATCTGGATGCTTGCCATGAAGACAAAAGAAGGATGATTCCCAGTTCAAACTAGCGAATGGCATTCTATTCATCAAATACACAGCTGTTGTGAATGCCTCCACCCAGAAATATTTAGGAATTTGAGCATGGATCATCATAGTAATCGCCAGCTGCCGAATCATACGATGCCTCCTCTCCAGTTTACCATTCTGTTGAGGCGTGTAGGGACATGAAACGTTATGAACAATGCCTGAATTTTTTAGATGAGACTGAAACTGCAGATTAACAAACTCGCGACCTCCGTCTGTTTGTATAATTTTAATATCTGCAGCAAATTGTCTTTTGATATAGCTTTCAAAATGGACGAATTGTGTGAAAAAGTCTGATTTGAGCTTCAGCGGAAACAGCCAGACAAATTTAGTGAAATCATCAACTAATGCAGCATAATAGCGAAAGCCATGTTTAGACAATGTTGGAGAAGGTCCCCACAAATCAATGTGAATTTTTTCAAAAGCCCTTGTAGAGCATGAATCTGATGCATCAAATGGCATTTTTGCTAACTTGCCTAACTGACAACTTTCACATTGGGAATTGTCGTTATTCTTGAGAGATTTGATCAAATCTTTATTGATAAGATGATTAACAGCAGCAGCTTGAGGATGTCCGAGCCTCTGATGCCAAACCTCCTTCGAAGTTACTTGAAAACGTCGAGAGAAGAAGGCCACAGCTGGTGAGTTCACAAGATATAGATTATCCCTCTTTATGCCTGTCAACAAGATCACTTGTGTTCCCCTTTCCTTCACCACAAAACCATCATGAGAAAATTCACAAACCACATTAAAATCAGAAGTCAATTGTCCCACGGATAGCAAGCTGCGTTCAAGATCAGGGACTAACAAAACATTTTTAAGGATGAATGGTTTGTCATCAGCTTGAAGAATAGCATCACCAGTATGCGTAGCTTCTAAAAATTTACCATTACCAATCATCACTTGATTGTGTCCAGAATATGGAGTAAGGTTCGATAAGATACCTTTATTATAAGTCATATGTGCTGAGGCCCCAGTATCTGAAGTCCATTCCTCAGGACAAGGGATTGAATTCTCATGAACAGCATTGTAGGCTTGTGGAGGTGGAGAGTTTTCGGGTTGCATAGCGTGATTAAATCTTTGCCAGCACCTCAAGGCAGTGTGGCCCCCTTTGTTACAGATTTGGCAGGTAATATTGCTGAAAGTACGATGCTGATTTGTGCCAAAATTGGAGTTATTTCCAGGAGAGAACCGACTCTGGCTTGTAGGAATGAATCCACGACCTCTCGAGGAAAATTGTTGAGAAGTCTGGTGAACTTTTGTGCCTCGGCCTGTACTCCTTTTAGCATAAAAGGCAGAACAGGAAATCCGATCGCAGCAAGGTCATCGCAAACCTTTTTGAATTTAGAATGATGATCACTCAGAGAGATCTCTGGTGTTTTCTTCATATATGTCAGCTGTTGTGACAATTGGAACTGTCGTTCTTGAGAAGTTGGTGCATAAACTTCCTTCAAACCTGTCTAAACTTCACTAGCGAGATCTAGACCAATTACATGTCCGATCGCTTCTTCTGTCAGTGTTCCTACAATCCATCCACGCAAAAGACGATCAGATTTTTTCCACTTCGTGTACTCTGGATTCACGACAGCAGGTTGGGATGAATCAGCAGCAACAAGTGTTGCTGTGGGTATATGGTTCTCTCCGGTAAGATGACCGGTGAGTTCTTGACTTTCAGCGAGAGCCATAACTTGTTCTCTCCATAACTTGAAGTTCTCGGGCTTGAGTTTCAATGTGACAAAGTTGCCAACATTCAGTGCAGCGGAAGACATGTTTGTATGCTCCGATACTAAGAAGAAAAGCAACAAACAGAGAATAAAACACAGGACACAAGAGATCTTGGACTGTAGGGAAAGATGTTTCCTCTGTATTTCAGTATGATCAGAATTGATACCGATACAAGTGTTTGTATGCTATATTTATACAACAGATA